>LR999963.1:104454449-104694016 GCA_905220375.1 Tachina fera
ATCATATATGTTGTGTGTCGGTTGAGGGATACTGATGTTTACGAACTGATGATTTAAATAGTTAACATCAGCGTCTATATCATGTGAATAGCATTTTTTCTGTCCAATCCCGATTTTTCGTATTTCTCTCCATTTTGACTTGCCATCAATCGCTGAGGAAAATTTTCTTTGGTAGTATAAGTATTTTGCCTCTCTGATGTTTTTAACTACTTCTCTTCTAAGTGATTGAAATAGTTTTTGAAGCTCTGGAGTTTTAAACTTTTTCCATCTGGAGTGAGCAGCATTACGTTCCCTGATTAAGGTTTTAATTCTTGTATTGAACCACGGTTGTTGATTCATATTTATGCATTTATTTTTTATAGGAACACACATGTCAAATAATATATTTACGTTATCCTGTAGAAAAGAAAGCTGGTCATTTACGTCATCAATAGTGTAAATATGGTTCCAATCAATGTCTACTAAATGTAGATTCAACAGGTTAAAATCTGTGTTATAGACATCTCTGTATGTATAACGGATTGATTGTTTTTCCACGCAGGTGCTATATGTTACGAATAATAAATCATGGTTTGAGAATACAGGCGCTGAAATTTGGTCGTATAGTAAAACCCTAGAGTTATTGTTTACAAATACTAGGTCTATAAGGCTATTAGATTGCCTGTGATAGTGAGTTGGTGTGACCGTGTTTACAGGTGTTAAGCCTAATGATATCATGGGGTCAATTAGAGGGTTACTTGTTAATAAATTGTTGTTGAAGTCACCGATAATAACAATATCATTATACTGGACAGTTATATTTTCTAACTCATCTATAAAAGAATTAACTGGTATATCTCTATGTGGTCTATAAACACTCCCCACCAGAATTTTCTGACTTCGCTTAGCCATCACTTCAATAAAAAGGTATTCAATTTCACTACCAGCATTCGATTTCTGCTTTACTTTACATTTGATGCCACATCTTACATAAATTGCTACTCCACCACCTTTAGTTTTAGTTTCTATACCATTTACGATAACAGTGCGATCTGATCGAAATAATTTAAATCCTTCAACATTATAAAAAGAGTCGTTGATGTCAAAGGGAAACCAAGTTTCAGAAATGCAAATTATATCCACACCAGCTGAGGCAAATAGATATCTAAACTCGTCCATTTTGCTGTGTAGACTTTGTGCATTTAAATGCACGATATTCAGTCCAGCTCTCTGTCTTGCCATGATTCGAATCATATTAAAAACACTATCTTCAGAACCGTAATTATTGTCTGAGCACATTAGTTAATGAGTTAACAACGCAACAGGTTATTCGACGATTAAAATTATTGATACTATTAATATTGTGAAGGTTAAAAATATATAACTTGATTACTGATTTGAAAAATAAGGAGTAATAAAAGGAATAAAAATAAGTATTAAATAACATTTTGAAGTTTTTAATAGAAATAAAATATAATAGTTTAGGAAGCACTGGATGAATAATCTCAATTACCGATGTGGACAGCTTGTTCATCAAGGCCTGGAAATAACTGGTTCAGATGCTCAATTTCATCAATTTGTATTGGGGCAGCATTTATATCCTGTTTAATGAATACAAAACCACGCATAGTGAAAGCACTGCTTATCAGCTTTTTCTTTTTTAGACGAATTGCCGCACGCAGAATAGTAAAGTTAGATTGTGTTAGGTTCTCATTTAGGTAGAACTTATTATTCGAGTTGAATCCAATGTCTCTGAGGCAGAAAGCGAAACGTTTGTTAAGTTTTACAAAGTTTGCTAAGGATTTAAGGAAGAAGTTTTTATCATATGCGGACCACAGCTTTACAATTATAACAGCATCTTTTGAGTTTTGATTGAGTTTGTTATTTTGATTTCTTAGACGGTAGATTGATTTTATATTTGGTATGGGTGTGCTGATGACTTGACATATATTCTGGAAAATATTTAACAGATTTTCGTTTTCGTCAAAAGGAATTTCATTTATCCTAAGCTCAGATGAAACAGAAAGGTTTTCTTGTAGTTTTAATTTAGTTTTTAAGGTTTTTATTTCTTCCTGCATACTTTTTATTTCACCGGAGTTGTTTTCCAGGATAGTTATCCTTTCATTAATGTCGATCAGTTTAGTTTCCAGTTCTTTGTATCTTACACGCATTTCATTTAAGAGATCCTCCTTAAATTCACGAAACTTTGTGTCAATAGTATGCAAAATTTGATCAGTAAATTTATCAAATCTTTTTTCCATGCAATTTAGCATTTTGAAGGGGGAATCTTCGATGGAGCAGCGCGAAATACTGGCTGAAGATTGTCGATATACATCTGTAACGTGCTTATTAGTTGGTGTATTAGGAATTGCTGCTGTGTTTTGAGTGAACATTTCTGTATTATCAATTGTTTGCATACTTGTAAAATTTTTACGACTTTTTATTTTAGAATTGCAGTCGATAACTATATTGTCCTTGCTATTTTTTCTTAAGTTGTACATTGAACCGTAACAATAAGGGATTAAAAAATAAAATAAATAATTTGTAAAACTTTGTAATGTTTGTTTTATATAATTAACGGCTAACACTAACAAGGGCTTTAAAACTGTTCAAAATATTTATAAATTCTTACAAACTTGGCAGCACTTTTATTAACCAGTATTTGTGAAGGCAGAACAGCTGGTTTTTATTTTTTGTTTACCAACTAGTTATTAAATTTTTGTATTGTGCATTTGTCTTTCTGTTGTATATTTGTTGCTATTAAATTAGGATTTTTTTTTTGTTTATACTTGTTTTTGTTTAAGAACAGTTTCTTGTAATTTCGTTTATTTATTTATTTTTTATTTTTTGTTTTTTGGTTCTAGTATTATGGTACAAAGAGACAGGAGGTGTGTTTTGTTTATGCTTAGCAGGTTATTTTGTAATCATCACTGCTCTATGTGTAATTGTTGTTGATATTATTTATTGAAATTGTTGTTTTCTACACTTTATTGCTGCTAATATACTTATTATTTAATTTTTCGTTCTTTCTTAATGTTTTCTTATTGTTTTTCCAACTTTTTCGGATTTGAATAATGTTAATTTGTAATTTATATATATTTTTTATTGTGCAGCGGCGAGAAAGAAAGAAAAGTATAGTATAGTATAGTATAGGATAGGATAGTATAGTATAGTATAGTATAGTATAGTATAGTATAGTATAGTATAGTATAGTATAGTATAGTATAGTATAGTATAATATAGTATAGTATAGTATAGTATAGTATAGTATAGTATAGTATAGTATAGTATAGTATAGTATAGTATAGTATAGTATAGTATAGTATAGTATAGTATAGTATAGTATAGTATAGTATAGTATAGTATAGTATAGTATAGTATAGTATAGTATAGTATAGTATAGTATAGTATAGTATAGTATAGTATAGTATAGTATAGTATAGTATAGTATAGTATAGTATAGTATAGTATAGTATAGTATAGTATAGTATAGTATAGTATAGTATAGTATAGTATAGTATAGTATAGTATAGTATAGTATAGTATAGTATAGTATAGTATAGTATAGTATAGTATAGTATAGTATAGTATAGTATAGTATAGTATAGTATAGTATAGTATAGTATAGTATAGTATAGTATAGTATAGTATAGTATAGTATAGTATAGTATAGTATAGTATAGTATAGTATAGTATAGTATAGTATAGTATAGTATAGTATAGTATAGTATAGTATAGTATAGTATAGTATAGTATAGTATAGTATAGTATAGTATAGTATAGTATAGTATAGTATAGTATAGTATAGTATAGTATAGTATAGTATAGTATAGTATAGTATAGTATAGTATAGTATAGTATAGTATAGTATAGTATAGTATAGTATAGTATAGTATAGTATAGTATAGTATAGTATAGTATAGTATAGTATAGTATAGTATAGTATAGTATAGTATAGTATAGTATAGTATAGTATAGTATAGTATAGTATAGTATAGTATAGTATAGTATAGTATAGTATAGTATAGTATAGTATAGTATAGTATAGTATAGTATAGTATAGTATAGTATAGTATAGTATAGTATAGTATAGTATAGTATAGTATAGTATAGTATAGTATAGTATAGTATAGTATAGTATAGTATAGTATAGTATAGTATAGTATAGTATACTATACTATACTATAGTATAGTATAGTATAGTATAGTATAGTATAGTATAGTATAGTATAGTATAGTATAGTATAGTATAGTATAGTATAGTATAGTATAGTATAGTATAGTATAGTATAGTATAGTATAGTATAGTATAGTATAGTATAGTATAGTATAGTATAGTATAGTATAGTATAGTATAGTATAGTATAGTATAGTATAGTATAGTATAGTATAGTATAGTATAGTATAGTATAGTATAGTATAGTATAGTATAGTATAGTATAGTATAGTATAGTATAGTATAGTATTATAGTATTATTATAGTATAGTATTATTAATATTGTGTATGCACATGTATTTTAACCCTTATACCCATGCATATTGCTCCACTTGCCTACATTTTAGTTTAACCTGATCTATGACTGTTATTTCTACAAACAGGTAATCTGTCTAACGTTTTTGCCTACAAGTTTTCCTTATACAATTTTTCTTACACGATAGATATCTGTACACTAATAGATACCTATGGGTGGAAATAACGGGCAATAATTTATAAATTTTAAAGTATGTGTTTATAAAATTTCGCTGCTTAGCACTCACAGTCACGTTAATAAGGCAAGCGTAAGTTAAGAGATTTTTTGTCTGCAAGATCGATGGATAAGAAAGTTTTTTTCATAAAATTACGAATGGCTATGTACATATGCATGTAGATATGCACATACATATATATATATACTACATAAATATGCGTTCATGTCTGTACATTTTATGATTTGTGAAGGGTATATAAGATTCGGCACAGCCGAATATAGCACTCTTACTTGTTATACCCTTTACCAAAAAATGGTAAACAAGTATATATAGGTTTGTCATTCCGTTTGTAATTTCTACAATATTAATAAGCGACACATTAAGTATATATATTCTGGATCCTTATGCATAGGGAAGACGAACAAGCGTCTGTTCTTCTGTCTGTACGTGAAATCGGTTTTCCCAAGCTCCCAGAACAGCCAGAGACTTCGTGTGTGTCAGAAATTTTCCGAAAAATTTTGCTATTAAAAATCAGCAAAATCCGGCAGACGATTTTAGAGCTGGAAGAGTCAATCTCTATTTTCCCATAGAAAATAACTACCGAAAACAAGTTTTTATTACTTTTTTATTAAATTAACTTATTCTATACTTCGGTACGAATAAAATTGGTATTTATAATAAAAAAAAAATTTTTAAATTTAACAAAATTAAAAAACGTGAGTATCTAAATAATAGAAGAAAAATTAAACTTAGACTTTAAGCTGGGGGAAATACCGATACTTTTCTGTGCAGCCACGCACTTCATCAGCACCCTAGTCTATCTACTTGGGTAGAGATTCTTATTAACATCAGCTATTTAACTTAAATGTACAATGAACGGAATATGAGAAACGATTGTTGTGTATACAATTGATTTACCTTTGGTAAACACATTTATAAGTATCACTATTAATTTTCTGTTTTTTTCCAATTTTTCATTTTTCTATTTAGGTTAGCACGAAATTATTTTATTCTACCTCAGTATGTTTAACTATTCTGACTTATCTTTTTACGATCATCACATTAATTATTTTTACTTATTCGATGTACCATCGGTACATGCATGTAAGTATAATTGTAGTGGCTTAATGTTACTTGTTGTTGCATTCTACAGTTTTTACTTGGATTTCCAGCATTCTGAAACTGTGATGGCCAAGTAAACAGTGATTGCCAAGTGAACATATTTTTTCACGTGCCCATGATTATTTAAGTGAAACATTTGTAAATTTTTTAATTGAACTTTTTAGTGATTTTTAATCAGAAATAATTTTCAGTCAGGCTTAAGTTCAGTAATTTCAATTCTTATTGAATGAAATATTTTTATTAATTAATGTGAGTATCTAAAGAATAGAAGAAAAATTAAACTTAGACTTTAAGCTGGGGGAAATACCGATACTTTTCTGTGCAGCCACGCACTTCATCAGCACCCTAGTCTATCTACTTGGGTAGAGATTCTTATTAACATCAGCTATTTAACTTAAATGTACAATGAACGGAATATGAGAAACGATTGTTGTGTATACAATTGATTTACCTTTGGTAAACACATTTATAAGTACCACTATTAATTTTCTGTTGTTTTCCAATTTTTCATTTTTCTAATTAGGTTAGCACGAAATTATTTTACTCTACCTCAGTATGTTTAACTATTCTTACTTATCTTTTTACGATCATCACATTAATTATTTTTACTTATTCGATGTACCAACTCAAAATAAGAGTCATTTAAAATATGTAATATAAGATCGTTTTTGTTTTTTTGTTCAAAATAAATTTTATCAAGATCGTTATAACTGAACTTAGCCATCGTTTTGACAATACTGATCGTCTTTATTAATTTTGTCTGTGTTTATACACATCAAGTTATCTTGAAGCAGGTATGTTTTTAAACGAGAGAGAGGAAAGAAGAAAGAAGAGGAGTACAGACATGTTTGTACCGACAAGTTACTTCAATTCTCTTTTGTTATTTCATTCTCATATTCAGAACTCATTAAAAACTTTAACACAAACTGTCTGTGTCTAAACAACCGGGCAGGTTTAAAGAGACCTGCTTCAAGAAAACCTGCTAAGTCTATCGTATTTTAACCTTTATATGAGCAGCTACCTGGGTATACAATAAAGTTATAACAAAAGGTCGAATATATCAGTCCAAATACAACAACTCATGTACCTACCCCCGCTTATATGTAACTATACATTTTTTAATGGCCTAAATTACAAAAATACATTTAATGCATTATAATTGCAGTTTTTTATTGTACCCTTTTCATTAACAAAACTTCTTGGAAAAAAAGAAATATATACATACAATACACACACAAACGCATGTAGACATACCGCACTCCCATACCTAAAATATCCAACATGCAAGCAGTAAAATTATTGTAGTTCCTAGAGACGCAAATATAAATTTAAAAAATGACCATATAACAGGTTAAAGTACGTACTATAACACGTTATAAGTCATTTTACGAAGTTTTGCGCAGAAAAAAGTTGCGTTCCACCGAACATCGAGATTTGGGTATATTTTAGACCTTCATTGCAATGCCCAAATCTGGGACACGAGCAAAGTAAGGCACGATTTTTTTAAACTATTTTATAAGCTAAGAAATGATTTTGTGTGAAAAAAAAAAATTTTTAAAAAACTATATAAAACCAAAAAAGTTATGCCCACTTGAAGTTCAAAAATTTTCAAAAACATTTTGAATTTCAGGTTCTCTTAAAAAAATCGCGTTTTTTATCACCCTATTCGAAGAGAAATAATCGAAATAAAAACTTAAGTTTCTGGATTTCGAGGTTCCTCTGTGTTTACTTTTACATAAAAAAAATTATATCGGTGACACAAAAAATTTTTTTTGAAGAGTTTTGGCCGCCATCTCTTCAAATGTGCCACTGTGCGCAACACAGTGGACCATTTCGCGAAATGGCGGTCAAAAATCTATAACTTTTGACTGGATTGGAATTTTGCATTGCGGTTTTTTATGTTCCCTATGGGAGATCATAGGCTTTAAGTTTAAGTTATAAAACTTTTAAATCGATCAGTTAAAAAAGTAGTTATGATAGGTTTAAAATATTTTTTAAGTTCTAGCTGATTTTTGGTACAAAAACGAGGTATTAAAACTTTTTTAAAAGATTTGTTTTGCACAAAGTCTTATATTTTGTGTCACATTTACAACTAATACTTATTAAAAACTTAAATTATTTCAGAAAGTGCCAAGCTTTGGCCCCATGAAATTTGAAGTACGAAGGGCTAAAAGGAGGTTTTTGAAGAAATTTTAGTTAAAAATTAGCTCATCAAGAAGCGAACATCCAAAATGCAAACATTGTTATAAATTTTCTTTAGATAAAGATGTTTTAATGAAAAAGACGTAGGTTTCTATTTAAATAAAAAAAAATTATGTATATTATACGCGAAATTTTAATAAATTTGTAAACTTAAAAATTAAAATTACTATTATTTAAACAATTTTAGTAAATATTTCTTCTAAATAGCTTTGACTTTCATCTTCTAGAAGTAGTTTAGCCTCTAGGTTTAATTCAATACAGCAAGTTTTCCATTTTTGTAGAATATTGGACATATATTGATCAGGTGTGAATAATAAAATAGTAATTAATTCTTCATTACTGCAGCATAATAGTTGAATAGTGTATGTGTCTCCCCTATTAATTTTAATGGTGTAATAAAAATGATGTTAATTAGCCAATTAATGATGTGATAAAAAATTAGTGGGGGTGTCGGCTTTGTTTGATATGTGTGTGTTTATATTTGGTGTTTGCTTACATATATTTTATGTCTTAGTGTTTCGTCCGTCCGTCAGGCGTATTGATTTCCGTTTGATTGTTTATTTTGGTAGGCTGTCGGTGGCGCGTTAGTTTTTGTGTGCCTGTCTGTCCGTGAGATTGTGGTAGTTTGATAGTTTTTGATAAATTTTTTTTATATTAATTGTGTGCATGTCTGTTTTGTGTGTATGTGATGGCATCCATCCTTCTATGCTGTATGCTTGTTTGTCTGTCCTTGAGATTGTGTCTTGTACTCGCTGGCGTATTAATGATAAACAAAATTTTAATGAAGAAAAAATTTTTGTCAAGTAAGGATTTTGGAAGAGAATAATTTGTAATTAGTTTGTTCACCTCAGTGAACAAAAAATACGCATATCCAACCCTAACAACAATGCCCCCAAAAACAACTACAACCAACTTCAAAACTGCAAAAGAAATAGTGACCAACTACACAGCTCGCTGTTTTTATTATCGTTTTACATTCGTGAGAGATCAAGTGCAAACCCAAATTCCAGCTCTAGTGAATTAATAAAAATAAAAAAATATTAAAAGTTCAAAACATACAGACAAATAAAACCCAACATATATAAATATAAATTACATATAATACCCATATGAACTTAAATAATCAAAAAAACAAATAAAATACATTTTTTATATATGTATGTAAATGGAACAACATAAATTAATGTATAAACATACACACATATAGAAATAACGTTTAAACACATCACATTAAATATACAAACAAAAAACCCATATATATAATTTACGGTTTAAGTAAATAAATTATTATTTATATACATACATACATACGTTTTATAACGTTTTAAAATTTCCCGTCTTTATTTTTTATATAAAGAAACCAGATATCCCCTTGTGAGTATTGTTGTAACCCTATAACCCGTTTAAATATGGTCCTATCGATCCTACTGAAGTGAAACAGTGAAAATAAAATACAGTCCACAAAAAATAAACTTAAAAATATTTATAAGTGCTTATACAGTGCAGCATAATTTTGCAAACATTAATAAGTGAAATCAAAAATATATTTGATTAAAAAGATGTATACAAAAAATTAAATTACATACATACATACATATGTACATAAATAAATCAAATATTTAAGTGAACTACAAAACAAACACAATATAACAGTACAAAATACATAGTGCATATGTTCCGACATACATACATACATACATATGTACATACAAATTAACATACATATTTACATATTCATTAAAACCAACCCTTATTTCATAAATATCTTTGCTAATCACCCGTAAAAACAATTAAATCATAAACTGTTCAAATTTAAAAATATAAAATTCAATGCGTATTAAAATTAATAATCTAACATAAAACAAGTTCATATTACAAAGACCACAATACATATGTACATACATACATATTTCACACAATTAACAAATTAAGCAACAAAACAGAATTCAACAAATTGAAATTCCTTTATTTACATAAAAACAAATACATTTAACACTTTACAAGAATAATTGTGACAAAAAATTTACAAAAGACATATTCTTACATACAAACATACAGTATAATATATGTATCTATATATTCAAACTTCAATAATATACATACATACATATGTACATGCTTATGTACATATATTTTTATATACTTTAAATTCTAAAGTTCAACAAACTCTAATAAAATACATAAGTCAAAAACACAGTACATATTTACATAAATATAAGTACTGCACAATTACAACAACAACAATACCAGTCAACTTAACACACGTCATAGCGGGAAGACGACACAAAAGAAAAAATAAAAAAGCACAAGAGATTTTTTTAACTCTTGTAAAGGCTTGTGCACTATACCCAGCAAACAAGGTAAGTCTGTATCTTTACAACTTACAAAATTTTCTTAATTTCATACATTACAAGTGAAATTATCTCTTCATTTCAAAGGCAATCAATAAAATATAACCTAAAATTATTGGTAACTATACCCACACAAACCAATAAGGTTATATTAAAAAACTTATATTTTTATTGCCCTTGAAAAACAAATATTAACTATTACTTTGTGTAGCAAACACAAATAATTGTGAAATACCCTGTTGGAATTTTGTCTGCTGGTACAAATTTAATATCATAAAAAAGTGAAAATCCTTAAATTTATTAACACTTTTATTACCCAAACCCTTTAAACACACAAATTTCATTAAACTAAAAACCCAACATGTCTACACTGAAAGCATTAGCCGATTTAATACGGTACATTGAGGTCGATTTAGATGCGCTAAAAGAGGATTATGAAAACTCTCAAGATTATTTCCAATCTTTACCCGCACTTCAATTCCAGAAACGAGAATTGGAGACTTTGTGGTCAGATATTGAGAAAAAATATAAACAAATTAGGGAATCTCTTGATTTAAGTGAGTCAGCAAAAGATAGTACTATAAATGTCCCCGAAATCACAAAACAAATTAGAGCAGCGATGCAAATTTATCGGAGTACTATGATACAAATTGAAGAATCTATTGATACTCTCACTCGAATTAATGAAACCCGACTGCAAGAAACGCGACCCTCTTTACTCAATGCCACAATAACGCAACCCAACGACTCCACAGTAACATTTAATGTACCGCCGTGCGACATGCCAATATTTAGTGGAGATTTCAAAACATGGGCCTCATTCCGAGATCTCTTTAAAGCTATTTATGGCAATAATACCCGTTTAAGTGGAGTTGAGAAACTTTTCCACTTGAAACAAAAAACTAGCGGTGAGGCCAAAGAAATCGTAGACAATGCACCCTTGACAAATGATGGTTTTCTTATTGCATGGAATCACCTAGTGTCACAATATGAAAATAAAAGAATGCAAATTAATGCCCAATTAAAATCATTATTTAATTTACCCACTGTGAGTACCATGTGCAGTACCTCAATAAAAAAACTCCAAGGAAAAATAAATTGTTTTATTTCGAATTTGTGTTCATTGGATATAGACACAGACAATTGGGATCCTATTTTTGTGTATCTATGTTCAACAAAACTACCCAGAGAAATTCGTATACAGTTCGAAAAAACACTTGCTGATGGTTCAGAAATGCCATCATGGACTGATCTTGATTTGTTTTTCACAAATACTTATAAGGAGCTAGCATCAGTGAATGATGTCCCAAGTCAATTTGATCATCAAAACACACACTCAAAAGCCAAACAGTTCCAGGAAAATAAGAATCTGTTTGACAGAAGAGGCAAAACTTTTCATAACGTAACCCATTCTCAAAAAGAAACACATCCCAGAATTAAACCCCATAACAAATTCTCAAACCCAACCCAAAATACCCAAAATCACACAAAACCTACAAATAACACAAATTCACAGAATAAACCCGATGGATCAATTTGCAAACTTTGTAAAAGTAGTCACACCCTAAGAGAATGCTCTTCATTTACCTCCTTAGGAATAAATGAAAGGATTGAATTTGTAAAAAAGAATGGAATATGTTATAATTGTTTAGCCATTGCGCATATAATCAAGGATTGTCATAGCACCTTTACATGCAGATACTGCGGTGGAAAACACAATACCCTTTTACACAAACCCAATTCAAACCCAAACCCACAAATTGATGACGATAAACCATCAACATCACGAAATACAGCACAATCTTTCTCGACACATACCCGTTCAGGCAAACGCATGTTAGACGACAGAACAAAATTGCTAGGAACAGCAGTTCTAAATGTTGAGGTTCAAGAAGAAAAATTTCCAGCTAGAGGCCTAATTGACCCAGCTTCAGATTTTTCGTTTATTTCTGACAAATTTAGACGAAAACTTAGATTACCCACTACACCCATTTATGCTGAAATTTCAGGACTTAATGAAGTTGTTTCAGCACAATCGAATAAATTATGTGATGTAATATTACGGTCCAACACAGAAAATAATTTCAAATTTAATATTCAAGCAATTGTTGTTAAAACCCTCACAAAAAATTTACCCACCCACCACTTAACCCAACCCACATAAAAGAATTAGAGGATATTTAATTAGCTGACCAGAAATTCTACGAAAGCAGACCCATAGATTTCATAATTGGCAACAATTTCTACCCACAGATCTTAAAATTAGGTGTTAAAAAAGATTTTCTTAATACCTTGATAGCTCAAGAAACCAAATTTGGTTGGATTTTGACCGGACCCTTCAAAAATCACATACACCCCAACCCATTGTCTCATATTTCAATTCCGTAAAACTTGATAAATTTATAACCAAGTTTTGGGAAATAGAAGATATACCCACCAAACCCAATACATCTTAAGAAAACTTAGCTTATGAAGAAAACTATGTTACAACTACACACAAATTACCCAGCGGCCGTTATCAAGTAAGTCTTCCATTTCGATACCCCACAATTGAATTAGGAAATTCACGCTATATCGCAATGGCTCAATTTTTACGAAATGAAAGAAATTTGATAAAAAAAACCCGAACTAAAAGTAGATAATGATAATGATAACGTGCTGCAAGAATATATTGATTTAGGTCATATGAAACCCGTAACATATAACACTAAAACTACTTCATACAACCAGTATTACTGATAAAACTTGAACGTGTTACGACAAAAATTAGAGTTGTTTTTAATGCTTCGAGTAAAACTTCTAACGGTAATAGTTTGAATGACATTTTATACACTGGCCCCACCCTACAACAAGATTTAGTTGTGCTTATTTTGAAATGGCGCTTTTATAAAATTCTTTTTAACGCCGACATTACAAAAATGTACAGGCAAATTATGTTAAACCCAACCCAAACACCCTTTCAACGGATACTATTTCGTAAAAGCGTCAATGAACCCATTCAAGAATTTGAACTGCAAACTGTGACATTTGGAGTCAATTGTGCTCCATATTTGGCTATTAGAACCCTACACGAATTAGCCAAAGACATTCAAAATACCCACCCAATTGCTTCGAAAATTTAAAAAAATAATATGTATGTAGATGACGATTTGGCTGGAGGGCATACAATTGAAGAAGCTAAAAATGCTCAAATACAATTGATCTCCGCTCTGGACTCTGTTGGATTTCCTCTGAGAAAATGGACTTCTAACACTAAGGAATTATTAAACAGCCTACCCGAAGAACACTTGCTTGATGTATATTTACTCACACTGCCCGAGTCAAATAATGCCAAAACATTAGGCATAAAATGGAATGCCAAGGAAGATGCCTTTTTTTAGTGTTCCAATAATTGAAAGGAAATCAGCATATACAAAGCGAACTGTTTTATCAGACATAGCTCGTCTATTTGACCCAGCTGGATGGCTAGCACCAATTGTCATTTCTGCCAAGATTATTATGCAGCAAATATGGCAAGACAATACAGCATGGGATAAATGTCTTACCCCACTCACCCTAACTAAATGGAACAAGTTTTTGCAGTTCTATAACAATATTGATCAAATCCGCATTCCAAGATGGATTAATTTTTCACCTTCAGCAAATTTCGAGTTTCATGGCTTTTCAGATGCTTCCGAAAAGGCCTACTCGGCAGTTTTATATGCTCGAGTTACACCCGTAGACGGACCTTGTATCGTAACCCTACTTCTCGCTAAAACGAGAGTTGCACCAATCAAGGTAATCTCGCTACCAAATATAGAACTTTGTGGTGCTGTGTTGTTAGCTAATATTACCCACAATATAATAACCCAACTAAACTTACCGCAACATCAAACATATTTTTGGACAGACTCATCAATAGTCTTAGCTTGGCTCAGCAAACCACCCAACGCATGGAACACTTTTGTGGCGAACAGAGTTTCTACAATTTTAGAAACTGTAGGCGTAGACAACTGGAACCACGTTGCCTCACATGATAACGCCGCTGATGTTGCTAGCCGAGGATGTAATGCAGAAGAATTAAAAGAAGATATGCTATGGTGGAATGGACCACTATGGCTTAAAGAAATGCCTTCAAAATGGCCAACATTACACAAACCCTTTGAAACTCAAGCTGAAGCTAAAATTAGTCAATCATTTTCGACTGTAGTTAACATACACCCACCCATTGAAAATCAAACTGATACAAACGCAGACATATTATTACGATTTTCGAAATTGTCAAAAGAGTAATGTCATACGTTTATCGATTCTGTGATCGAACATCACACACCCGAAACCAATCAATTCGAAATGAGAAAATCATTCTCGATAAAAGTAAATATCAATCCACTAAAGCAAGAATTGAAAATTTATTAACACACCCAAGCATTGAACTTGATGCTATAGAGATAAAAGCAACACAAGATAGACTCATTATTCTCTGTCAGCTTAAACATTTTGAAGAAGAATATAATTGTCTAAAAAGGAAACACCCAATTCCAAAAAAGAGCAACTTACTCACTCTAACAGCATTTTTAGATTCTGCTAATATTATGCGCGCAAACGGTCGACTAGCCAACTCTAATAGCTTGTCATATTCAGAAAGACACCCAGTTTTAATACCATATGCAAGTCAGTTTGCAAAATTGCTAACTTTGCATGTGCATTTGGTTACTTTACACGGAGGAAATCAACTCACATTAAGGATACTGAGATCTGGCTGTTGGATTCCGAAACTTGAGAATCTCATTAGTTCAATAATACACAAATGTGTAGCGTGCACAAAATATAAGAATGGACAACCTACTCAATTTATGGCAGCCTTGCCACCTGAACGTACCCAAATAACCCGCCCAATTAATAACACTGGAGTTGACTTCGCCAGGCCGTTTGACATCAAATTATATACTGGCAGAAATTGTAAAATAACAAAGGGATATGTATGCGTTTTTGTTTGTTTTGCAACAAAAGCAATTCACTTAGAACCGACATCTGACCTGTCAACTCAAGCCTTTATGGCAGCATTTACATGATTTTTTTCGAAGCGGGGATGCCCTGTCGCCATTTACTCTGACAATGGAACAAATTTCGTTGCAGTTAATCATTTGCTAAAAAAGGAACGACAGGAATTCCTCAAGCAAATAAAAGGATCAGTCATTGCAACTAATAGTTTACAAAACTTGACGTGGCATTTCATACCGCCAGGAGCCCCACACATGGGTGGCTTATGGGAAGCGGGCGTAAAAAGCTTCAAATCACATTTAAAGAAATTGAATAACTTGAAATATACTTTTGAAGAACTAGCAACGCTTCTTGCTAGAATTGAAGGATGCCTCAACTCAAGACCCTTAAGCCCGTCAAGTGATAATCCGCAAGATTTGAATCCGTTAACCCCAGGTCATTTTTTAATTGGTTCACCCATATTATCACCAGCAGAACCCGACTGTAGCAATGAAAATCTTTCCCTTGCAAATCGATGGCAAAAATTAAAGATTCAACATCACAATTTCTGCAGAAGATGGAAAGATGAATACCTAAAAGAGCTACATAAAAGATATAAGTGGAAGGACCCGAAGCGACAAGTGGAAGTTAATGATATTGTTGTTATAAGACAAGATAACTTACTCCCAAATGAATGGTTACTTGGACGTATAATTAAAACTTACTCAGGTAGTGACGGACAAATCAGAGTTGCCGACATACGTACTCTAAATGGAACTTTGACACGTCCAATAACAAAACTTGTAGTTCTACCCACGACGTAAATTCATCGTAAACTTCCTTGACTAAACATACTAACCCATTCACATATATACACACAACTAACTCATTTACACTTACCCTAACTCATTACTTAACGGTCGGATCATTGCCTTGTGTTATACAACAAATTTAATTATCCAATGAACCCATAAAATTATTATAACAGTGATCTATCCTTTAAATCATGGCACCCAATAACAAAAGTGGAAAGTATAACCATGCAGGCAACAGTCAACGCGAATCAAAAAGACGTCAACGATCTAGACATATAGAAGCAAAACGTTATTTTGGTTGCGGTATTTGCCAAGCAGATCATCGGCTAACGAGTTGCAATAAGTTTATCAAATTAAATTTGGCCCAAAAATATAAAACTGCAGTAAAGCTGCATTATTGTATCAATTGTTTAGCCAGAAATCATCTTATTGATAAATGTAGCAGCAAGACCCGTTGTCAAAAATGTAAGGGTAAACACCACTCTGTATTACATGGTCCAGAAAGGATATTGAAAGATATATCCACTATTCATTCTTCCACGCCGATTAAAAAACCACCAATTCCCACTCCACGTAGGTCTTTACCAGCCAGCAGTGCAACAAACGTCACACCCTTTACCTTGCCAATGTCGTTGCAGCAAATACTGTAGAAGTTCACATTATGACAGATACTGGATGCAAATCGTTTACAGCGTTATTAAACCCGAGCTCTACGTCTTCGCAAGTATCAAATGAGTTTGTGGAACGAAATGAACTTGACACCTTCAACGTAGATGGAAAAAATATACAAGGTTGACGATAACCCCAAATATGACATCTATTGTCAAATACAATATGTACTTCTTAGTGAAGAAAGAATTGCCGAAAAACCCTTATCCCTCACCTATGAAAGAATCCATTAAAGAAAAATTCGGAAATCTGGCCCTAGCAGATCCCAATTTTAACGCTAATACTCCTGTGCAAATGGAATTAGGTGGAGATATTTACAGCCAAGTTCTCAAGTCAAATATTATACGCATAGATGGTGGATCTTTATTAGCCCAAGACTCTTCTCTTGGGTGGCTTTTAATGGTTTCTTATTCCGGCTAACAATTTACACAAAAAGCCTAAATACGCAGGTGGGGAGGATGTTCACCTCAGTGAACAAAAAATACGCATATCCAAACCTGACAACAATGCCCCCAAAAACAACTACCACCAACTTCAAAGCTGCAAAAGAAATAGTGACCAACTACACAGCTCGCTATTTTTATTATCGTTTTACATTCGTGAGAGATCAAGTGCAAACCCAAATTCCAGCTCTAGTGAATTAATAAAAATAATAATATTAAAAGTTCAAAACATACAGACAAATAAATCCCAACATATATAAATATAAATTACATATGTATAATACCCATATGAACTTAAATAATCAAACAAACAAATAAAATACATTTTTTACATAAATGAAACAACATAAATTAATGTATAAACATACACACATATAGAAATAACGTTTACACACACCACATTGAATATACAAACAAAAAAGCCATATATATAATTTACGGTTTAAGTAAATAAATTATTATTTATATACATACGTTTTATAACGTTTTAAAATTTCCCGTCTTTATTTTTTATATAAAGAAACCAGATATCCCCTTGTGAGTATTGTTGTAACCCTATAACCCGTCTAAATATAGTTCTTATAAAGAAATATGTGTGTAGCCTTTTTTGTGAACGTTCATTTATATACATTTGTACATATCTAAGTATGTATTTATACAAATTTTATGTACATACCCTGCAGGAGAACGAAGTAGTGTCCAAATGGTATCTTAATAGTACAGAAACCACCACCACTAGTTCTCAACTATAAGCTTTCCTATAACATCTTAATGCTCAAATTAACATTTAGTGTGTTTATAAATTACTAGTGCCATTGGTACTAATTTAGGACTAGTTTATTACCAGTTCTTTTGCAAAGAAAAAATCTATAAAATTGGTGGTTTTATTTATTTGTTACCCAGTGACAACTGCTGCTTAAAATTCGCAATTATTTATCAAAATTGAAAAACACAAAAGGTTAATTATAAATATTTGATTATCATTATTTTTTGGTGAACCTAAAACTTTAATAAATGTAAAATACTAATTTTCGTACCGTGCAAGGGCTCTGTTTGACAGTCAAAATTTATTGTGCAATGTGGTGCCTTGGAACTACTTAATATACTAGTACTCATCAAAACTAGTAATTTTATACAACAACTTTAACCCTTTTCGCACTAGTTCTTGCTGTTTTAGTAATTATACTAGTAGGTTTTAGACAATCGTCGCGCCTATTCTCCTGCAGGATATGTACATATGTAAATACATACATTCAGTCATACGAAGAAATATTGGTTTACATTAACTGCCTGTTCCAGGATATCACTCACTTTCGTTCGCAAGCATTTTAAACGACAAACAGTTGTTTTGCGTTCCACTAAAAGCCTTTAGCACGACAAGTCGAAAGAAAATGAATGCGAACGATAACGTAAGCATTTCAATACAAATTTGCGTCCCAATAAAATTTGTACGAACTCAAATGTCAAAACCAGGCACTTGTATTTTCATTGTCGACTGAGAAAAAATTAATTAAATTCTTTTTTTTACATATGTAAATAAAATATATTGCTTTGCTAATGAGCAAATATAACACCGGCTTCGATGGCAATGGGTTTGTTGCGTAACCCGGCGTTGGCGGTCTCCTCACGCCTGAGCTTATAAGTAAACGGTTTTGCGTCCTTTGTCTGGTCTTTGTGATACTATTCTCTAGGTATGTATGTGTTCGGCAACAGCTTCGATGAATAAATATTTTCTGCTTAGCACCACTTCTGCTAGTTATAATGAAAGTTGGTAAGAAACTATAGTTCTTATGTATAAGAGAAAACGGTCAAGAAGTTAGCATAAATTACGCTGGGCCTTAATAGTGGGTTAAAAGATTATGCGCCGATTAATATCAAATTGTATGGAGGAACTCATTAGCACCTAGGGCAATGTCGTCACTTACTTTGCGCCAGTTTTTTCTTATACATCAGGCCGTATTTATTCATCTAAGCAGTTGTTCCACATACACAGAGATGAAAATCCTTAAGCCATACGGCTACGCAGAAAACTCTTCTAAATGGAGCCGGTATTCAGTGTATTATACATACATAAATGCAAAAATAATGTATGTATGTACATATGTATATGTATTTACATACATATGTCCATACCTAGAGAAAGAGTCCTTAGGATAGGACGAAGGCCAGCTATACAAAAAAATATAATTCTACTCTACGAAGTCGCCGTTGCGCATACATACATACATATAGACATATGTACATATTTATGTATGCACAGATGAAAATTATTGCACCTGTTCAAAGGCCGGCAAGATAGAACAATTTTTCTGGGTTTGTTGGTATTTTTAAAAGACCTAAAGATAATGACAATCACCCAAATGACAATGACCTAAATAAATGGGCTGTTGGTAATTTTTCCATTTGATCCTTCACAAAATTTAACATAGCTTGTGGTTTTTTTGTCCTTACTTTGCATAATGAGTAATTCTGAAAACTTTTTATCATTAACAAAAATTGTTTTTTTAAGTTTCTTTAATTTAATTTATTTTTGAGTGCCACTTGTTACAGGTTAAATTAAAACAGAGTTTTATTTTTTAAAGCAAAATTCACACATTTGAACGATTTTTTATTCCCATTTGACGATGAATGTGTGAAATTGTTGATGCGGCAATATAGATATTTGACAATGGGTATATGGTTTACGTTAGAAACGTAAATCCAATTGAACGATAAGTCGAAAGATAGTGGAACACTTTTATAGAAGAAAATTGGTGACTTACTTTCGTTCTCTTAAGTTTTCTTTCGACATCGTGGGGCAGGAAGTAAATTTTGAGAAGTATGCATGCTCGAGATCACTTGTATATTTACCCTAAAAATTTTTCGCTATTTGTTTACATGAAATTTCTTGTCAAGTGGGTGATGTGAAATTATACATATGTATCTATATACATATTTTGTGCATCGTTTTGCTGGACATCTAAATTTTTTCTTAAAGTTTTGTTTGGTATAGGTACTTACATACATACATATATAGTATATAAGTTACAGAATTCTTAGTTGAAATCTCTTAAAAAAAGGTTTTTTATTTATTATGTCCTTTTTTTATTATTTATTTTTTATAGTTGCGACATAATCGCAACTGGCGAGTTTAATGACAAAATTAAAACTACATTAATTACAATTTTAATATTGACTTAAATACTAATTATTATTTCAATTTTCTAATAGTGGCGTGATCCAATTCTTCAGAATTTTGGGTGCAGTTGCCGGAAGTTCAATAAAGCTTTGTTAGTGGCGTGATCTACTTCTTTGGAAATTCATTATTACTGTATATCAAATTCTCTAGAATTTGGTTGTCGCTGCAGGTGTGAAAAGAAAAGTCAATAATAATTATCTGGAAATTTGGCTGCATGTGCTGGCGTGTGCCGGAAGTTTATGTTGCAATATGTTTGCAAGTTGTTGAAATTATTTAGGTAAAGCAAAAGTGATTAGTGGACACTTTTGCTTTTGTGGGAAAAAATTCATATTTACAGTGTGTAACATTTGTGGTGTTAACTCCTCCCTTCTTAAATCGATTGTCCTCAAGCGAACTATGGATATGACAATTTGGAGAAACTCACGTAGGCTGGTTGGTTTGTGTCCAAATTATTTTCGACAGGTAGTGCAGTAATGGGTGGCTGTTTCGTGATGATTTTTAGTTGGTTTTTCCTCCAAAACTGGTATAGGATTACGATGATGAAAGTTATGATTGTGATAGCACTAATTGATACTGTTCCCGATGTTATTGTAATAATGTTTAGTTTGCTAATTTTTTATTGTATTCTTGATGTGTAGTTCGTTTAGTGATTCTAGTGATGGTACATGTATATGGTGTCTGTTGAATGGATTTGGCGGGAGAATACCTGGCATGGCCTCTAAGGGGATGGCTTCGAAGTTACTGTATGTTTTCTCATTTACTTTAATTGTAGAATTGTAAAAGTTAATAAGATAAGTTCCTGTTATATTTTTTGTTTCTGAGTTGATTTCAATTAAAGTTGTTTAGCAGAAGCACGCCTATTTTAACCTCTTCTACTCGTGGTATATGATGTCTGTTGGTGGTAGTGCAGGTAGAGTTAAAACCATTTATAATTCTGACTATACAGGTATCATTACTTAAGTCTATGATTTGATTATTGTTACATATCTTAATTCTATTATAATCTTTACATTGCTTTTCAATTCCATATATTTTACTTTTAAATTTTAATATTTCTGAAAAATCTATTTTAATTGCAATATTTTCTTTGCTTACACTGGGTTTTAGCATTATTTTTTGAAAAGTTACTTGTAATTGTCATTTCATTACTTAGTACATTTACTTCGGATAATTCTAATGCTCCTTCTGCATTATTGAATGGCATTTTTTCTTCGCTTAATTTTTGTATAGCTAGTTTAACTTCTTCTTCATTGAGTAGCACTGAATTTACAATTTTATTTTTTGCCCATTGTATTGCGTATCTAATGTTAATAAGTTCTTCCTTTACCAATCTAATCTTATTCTGTAGGTTAATAATTATTTCTTGTATGCCATTATATTCTTTACTTATACTATTAGTTATTAGAGTTAAGTTATTCAATCTTTCAGTAAAAAGTCTATTGATCACCACCTGATCATTATTATTATCATTTAATCTTAGCAAATTCCTATTAATTATTTCTAAATCTTCGTGATCCCGTGATCCTGCAATATACTTCCATACCGTTCCTAAAGCATTTATTGATTTTTTTTAGTCGTTGGTGCTTAGAAGGTTTTAGTGTTTCTAGTATGTCCATGGTCTGCTGAGTTTCTTGTTTCAAAATTGGAAAAAGTATATTGTTTTTTGGAATCTGGTCGTCTATGTAATTGTAGGTATCTGTCAGAAAGTTTTCATATTTATCGAGTTTAATTAGATGAATTAGTCTGAATGTCCCGTCTTGAATCTTTGCTGGTCCGTTATTGATAGTAACTATTTGTGCTGTACTAAAGTCAAATATTTGTACGTTTGTAGCTTGTCCTTGTGTCATAAAAATAAGTATCATAATTGATGTCAAATACGTTTCCATTGTAAATCTTAAAAGAGAAAAGAAGAAGAAAAAAAAAATTTATGTCTAACTCTTTATGTTACTCTTATGAACTACTCGATTTGTTTCTGTCACGATTGTCGTCGTGTAATTTTCCTTAACTATTTCTTTCTTAAACCTGGGAGTTAATTTTGTTCCTAACCGTTGGTCAATTTTTACGTAAACAATTTCTCCTGGGGCATAGGTTCTTGGTTCCTTTCTTTTTTTATTATGATAGCGCAGATCCCTATCCTGTACTCCTTTGATTCTTGCAATATTATCTTTCCTTGCTTCCTCAAATTGTTTGGGGTCTGTGCTGACTGTTCTACCGAAGAATATTTCTAACGGTCTTTTACCAGTGGCAGAGTGCACTGAATAATTATATTCATAAACTGAGCGGTCCAAGAGTTCCTCAAATGTGTTATGTGTCCGTTCCTTTTTTAAACATCTCATTATTTCTGACAATGTCGAATGGAATCTTTCTATTTGACCATTTACGGAGCTTTTATAGGGTGGAGATTTGAATATCTGTATATTCAATTGGTCCCTTACCATGAATACTATTGATGCAGAATTTAGCGACTTTTCATTGTCTATAACGATAGCCTTGGGTATGCCAAAAGAAAATAATATCTTGCGAAGGGGTTCCTTAATATCTTCTACTGATCGGGATTTCACTATAAGAGCTTGTGCATACTTAGAAAATGTATCTATGGCAGTTAAAACTACCTTATGACCAGTTTTGTATAAGTCTATGTGCAATGTGTAGCCGGGGTGTGTTGGAATAGGCGTTTTCTTAATCTCTGGTCGATTTGGTTGACGGTCATATCTACTTTCTCTACAAGTTGTACATTGCTTTACGATTTGTTTAATTTTTCTTGCCATAGCAGCGAAGTAGAATCTATCTAAGATTTGAAATTTATTTTCCCTGCAATTTCTATGGGCTCTGTTATGTGTTCTGACTATTACATCTTCCTGTTCCTGGTTATTTATTATATCTTCTACTTGAAGCTGGGTGAACCTAACTTTGTATCTACTAAAATGCAGTGGGTATATTTGTTGAATTTTACCCATTATATTTTCAGATGTCTTAATGCAATTTATGACAGACGGGTTGAGATATTGCCGTAGAATATCTATTAACTTTTGTTCGGAATAGAATGGTTCGGTAATTATATGCCGATGTTAAGTGGGAAAGATTATTTTAAACTAGTACGCGGAAGTTGTACCTATGCTGAGGAATAATTGGTTTTTAAATACGTTAATGGGGATCTCTACACTAGGTATTAGCCCATGTGACGAACTTTCATCTGAATTTGTTGCTATTGACAATGTGTGCATCAATGATTCTTGTGGAGGTATTCTAGATAAAGCGTCTGCTACTACATTCATTTTGCCTGGCTTGTAGTGCAATTCGTAATTGTATTCTTCAAGAATCGACTTCCACCTTTTCATTTTGCTATTATTGTTCTTGTTACTGAGGGCGTACGTGAGTGGTTGGTGGTCTGTAAAAATTTTTACTTTGGCTGAACCATGCAAGTAATTTCTTAGTGAGTTCAAGGCCCATATGATGGCCAGCATTTCTTTCTCATTGGCAGCATAATGCTCCTCCGCCTTGTTGAGTGTTCTAGATATAAAAGATATTGGTCTATCGTTTTGCGATAGGACTGCTCCGACTGCAAAGTTGGAAGTGTCTGTTACCAATTCGAAATCTTTCTGATAATCTGGATAAGCGAGCACAATGTCTTCGGAAATAAGTGAGTTCTTAATTTTCCGGAAGGATTCTACGGCTTCTTTGCTTAACACGATTTTCACATTTGCGGATTTATTTTTGGGATTCTTCCTCCCTCCCCTCTTAAAAGGGATGTCAGGGGTTTCGCGATTTTAGCATAATCCTTTATAAACCTGCGATAGTACCCTGACATACCGAGAAAACTTCGGAGTTCCTTTATGTGATTTTGGTTGTGCAAAGTCCGCGATGGCCTCCACTTTTGCAGGGCTGGTTTTTATGCCATTAGCGGATATCACTTGGCCTAAAAATTCTACTTTATTTTCGAAACATTTACATTTTCCTAACTGGACCTGCATATTTGCATCCTCTAGAATTCTAAATATTTGCTGAATATGAGAGAAATGTTCTTCCTCTGTTTTGCTAAAAATAATTATGTCGTCTATGTAGACACAACAGCATTTTCCAATATTTTTTTTTATGCATGTTTTTTTTATTTATTGTATCTTCATATATGAACTAACAATAAGTATTCAAATCTTAAATCTAACATATAATTAATAGGCCCGACCAATGCCAGACATAACTAAGTGATAGTTGTAAATAATACATAAGTGGTGATAAGCAAAAAAAAAAATTTTTTTTTCAAGCAACTTCATTCGGAGTGTTTAGTATTAGAGCCCTTGTATCTCTCTTTTTTAAGCGGATGTGTCCAGTAAAGTTCAAAATGTTACGAGCAAGCGGATTAGGATGTGACACGAGTTTAGTTAAATATTTGCCTGCGTATTTTGCAATTTCTTCAGTCACTAGTGGCATATTTAAATCACGATGTATATTTGAATTCTTAATGTACCATGGAGCAGATGTTATTAACCTTAAAATTTTGTTTTGTCTTCGTTGAATTCTCTCTACATTGGAAGCAGAAGCAGTGCCCCATAACTGGATACCGTAACACCATATTGGCTTTAAAAGCGACTTGTATATTAAAAGTTTGCAGTCTAGGCTGAGTGTTGAATTTCTGCCAATCAGCCAATGTACCTGAGTTAATTTTAGTTTCATTTGAGTTAACTTATAGTCAATGTGATGTTTCCATGTAAGCCGTCGATCGAGGTGTATACCAAGATATTTCACATGTGAATGTTGAGGAACAACTTGATTATTAATCCGAGAACAAGTATCTCTTCGTAAGGTAAATGTTATATGGACACACTTTTGTTCATTTACCTTAATTCTCCATAAGTTTAACCATAGTTCCATCTGGCTAATGTGTTCCTGGAGTTTTCGGGATGCCTCATCAGGGTTTTCGTGCATACTAAGGCAGGCGGTATCGTCGGCAAATGTAGAAGTGTGGATACTACTGCTCACAGGCATATCACAAGTATAAATCAAATATAAAAATGGCCCCAGTATACTCCCCTGTGGCACACCGGATGAGGTAGTTTCAGGCAGTGCCCTTCATCAACTGTAAATTTTCGTGCAAGAATGTAACTTTCCAAAAGATTTAGAATCTTTTTTGGTAAGTATGTCTTCAATTTCAAAATCAGGCCTTCATGCCACACTTTATCAAATGCCTGAGAAACATCAATAAACACGGCAGAACAATACTTCTTTTCCTCAAATGTTTTCTGATAAATTGAACCAATCTATGCGTTTGCTCAATGGTGCTATGCTGGCTTCTAAAACCAAATTGATGGTCCGGGATGCACCCATTATCAGTTAAAATTGAAGACAATTTTGTCATGAGTAGCTTTTTAAAAAGCTTTGACATTGTTGACAGTAAACTTATTGGCCTATATGACTCAGCCTTGGAAAGATCTTTACCTGGCTTTGCAATCATTTTAACCTTGGCAAGCTTCCAGCAGTCTGGATAATACTCCAGTCGTAAAATGGCATTAAAAATGAATAACAGGATTCTAATTGCAGTACGAGGTAACTTAATCAGCATCTGGTTACTAATTCCATCCATACCGGGAGCTTTTTTCGGGTTGAGTTCGGCAATTAGTTTTTGTACATCACACATCGTAAATTTTAAGGGTCGAGGGGGTAGAGCAACTACACTCGGCAAATCAGCAACACCGGTACATGTATTTGGTGTAAATACGGATTTTAAATGCTCAGCAAATATGTTACCTTTTTCAGTATCGCTTCTTGCCCAACCTCCGGTAGATGTGCGCAGAGGTGGCTTAAACTCAACGGGTGTTTTAAACTTTTTAGCAGCGCGCCACAAAGAGTAATTAGATGCTGGTGTGACATCAAGGCCTTCCAGATAATTTTTGAAAGATGCAGTTTTTTCAGATGCAAGCAACTCTTGGAGTCGTTTAGTGCACTCTTTAAATCTGATTTTGTGTTGAGGTGATCTGTGCTGTTGCCATTCCCTTCTAGCTCTTCTTTTTTCACGTACGAGATGTTCAACGTCTGTAGAATAAATTTTATTGAACCCAGTATGCGGATGGGAGGTAGTGGCATGTTCAGAAGCTTGTTTAATACTCTCGTTAAGATTTGCAATGTTCGATTCAATATCATTGGGTGTTCTTAGCGTAATATTTTCCGTGCAATGACTACTAAGATATTTTTTGAATCCCAGCCAATTAACACGATTTATCATCTTGACATATGGGTGAGGTAAAGCGCTTCTCAGTGGACTACAGATTGTAACGATCGTGGGGAAGTGATCAGACGAGAGATCTAGGGAAGCTTCAACGTGAATTAATTCCCTAGAAATACTTTTTATGACGCCGAAATCTATAACATCCGGAATTTTTCGTACGTCAGTAGGCCAGTAAGTAGGCTCCCCACTTGAAATAACATCCAAACCCATTTTTGAAATTGTGTTGAACAACGCCCTACCTCTAGGCGTAATAAGACGCGAACCCCAGAACGTATGCTTAGCATTGTAGTCGCCAGCTGCAACGAAACAAGGTCCAAGAGATTTGTAGAACTTCTCGTATTGGTCCTCAGTGATTGAAAATCTGGGAGGGGAGTAAATTGAAGATATCACGAAATTTGTACAAAAATTTTCAATGCAGATATTTGTTGCTTGTAGATGTTCTTCACAAATGTTGTCAAGAATATAGTGCTTGAGTCTTGACTTTATTAGAATTGCTGATCCACCGCATGCTCTCCCGCTAGGGTCCTTTGTGTCATATAAAGTGTAGCCATTCATTTTAAAGAGGCTTCTAGAAGTCAAATGAGTCTCAGAGACCAACATTATATCAATATTTTTTTCCGTAAGGAAGTGCTCAAGTTCATTTTTATATTGGCGAATGCCGTTTGCGTTCCAGAAACATATTTTTAACGTGTTCATGGCTTGTTAATTAATGCTTGAAGCAGAGTATTCTGCATTCTCAGCATTTCTTGCATCATGCTAGTCATATTTGTTGTAAAGTTGTTTATAGTTAGCACCAGATTCTCAATAGTAGCTTCAAGGCGACTAAAGTTAAAGCTTGAATTTGCATTCGTTGAATTATTTGGCGGTGAAACATTTGGTGTGGGAATAGAATTAGCCATAGCAGCATCGGCATACGATACACGTGAAGTAACTGGTTGGCTCACTGGAGCAAAAGAGGCGGAGTACGCGTTTAATGGTTGAGCTGGAGCTAATTTAGGTTTTTACACCATGGCCTGCTTGACGAAATAGTACACAGGACATCCTCTGTAGTTAGCGGTGTGATTACCTCCACAATTACTGCATTTTTTCCCCGCTTGATCTTTTGGTTTGGTACAACTTGCAGTACCGTGCAATTCACCGCAGATAACACACACTGTAGGTAAATTGCAGTAAGCTTTTGTATGGCCATATTCTTGGCAATTATGACACTGCACGGGGCCTGCACGCTTATGTGGCTCTTCAACTGTGATTTTTCTGTATAAAAGGTATTTAAGGCTATAAATAGGATGAGTCTCGTTTTTCCAATATGTTCTCTTAATATATCGTCAAGAGCACGTTGAAAAATAGAAGGCGCATTTTTCAGGCCGAATGGTAATCGTGTAAATTCATATTTACCATTTTTAATGGAGAAGGCAGTCTTCTCTATGTCAGATTTTTTCAATGGTATCTGGTGAAAACCACTTTTAAGATCTAGAATAGAAAAATAGTTACTGTTCCCAAGTTGAGATATTACCTCGGATATTTCTGGAATAGGATATTTGTCCGCAATTGTAACTGCGTTTAGTTTCCTGTAGTCTATTACCATTCGATATTGCTTATTTCCTGTCGCATCTGCATTCTTTGGTACAATCCACCAGGTGAATTTTACGGAGATCTAGATGGTTGTATGATGCCATCGTTCATAAGACTTCCTACCTGCTTCTCTACTTCAGATTTCAAGGATGCGGGATAAGGGTAGGATTTGGTATACACTGGAGTGCTTGTTGTGGTTCTAATTTCTCCCACAATTTTTGTGGTATATGTTAGTCTTTCATTGGGCTCTGCGAACAATTTTGGAAATTTCTTTGTAATAGCGTTCATAGTCTTTTTTTGTTGAGACGATACTTTATTCATTTCTAAATTATTTACTGTTGCAGAGGAAAGTTGTTTAATACTTATTTTTCTTCCATTTCCCAGTGTCATATATCCATCGTCTGTATGGATTATGGCTTGCAATTCCCTGAGGGTATCGTTTCCCAGGATACCATCAAATGTCTTAAGGGAAGGCATTAAAAAGAACTTTCGTGACGTGAAATTTCGTGATTTATGTTAAAAAGTTTTACCATAGTGTGTTCAGTAATTTTAATATCACCTTCAACGGATTTCGCGTAGAATGATGCTTCATTTTTAATTTTTTTCTTTGTGGCTGGAGATAATTTTTGCTTGATCCCGTATCTATTAAAAATTTCAAAATATCTCCGCTCTCCGTTCTGACCTCAAAATAAGGCAACGAAGAGCTTATTAGCCTAAAAAATGGATGTCTGTTGGTTCTATGTATTTTTTATTGGGTGTTTCTGGTTGCACATGCTCAGTGTTAATATGAAAGGTTCTTTGCAACTTCTATTGTTGAGGATATGAAGTCGAACCCGGTCTTTTTCCTTGCTGGGGTCTATTTATGTAATTTATATGCCGAAAATGCATACTTTGGTCCACGTCCATAGGTTCTGGTCGTGTTTGGGGCTTAGGTGGTCTCGGTGGATTATTTTGGTTGAAAACTTGTTCTCTAGGTTGCCAAGTTGGTTGGCTATTTTGCGGTATATGAGCTAAATGAGGGTAGAATTTTTGTCTGTCTGTTTTTTCAAAGTTGTGCCTTGGAGGTACTTGCTGTGGTGTGATTCTCTTTGTATTGTGAGCATGGTTTGCTCTAAAATTCTGATTTTGAAGTTTTAGGCAAAGATGGAGGGCTTGTGGTAAATCCACTGGCTCCCTTATTCCTAGTAGACGAGGTAGGTCTTCATTTAGACCTCTTATAAAGGTATATACCCAGCTAAAAAAATATGTATGGAGCATATATGATATCCCATATATGGTTACGATACGAAAAATGAGGGTATATGGGCATATATGATTATATATATTCATACATTTTCATACATGTATGTGTAAATTCCCTCCACAGTATGCAAAGTTCATATACATACACTCTTGATTCACAAAAGCGCACTGCTGTGCAATAAATTAAATTACTAAAATTAATTTTTTTTAGACTTGAGAGAGTTGTATTTAATGAAACATTTGTTTGGACAAATAATTCAAAACGAACTAAAAGTTATTTCACTCATCAAAAGGTGAATCAATATTTAAAAAACAGATAAATCATATTCGTACATAGCATTTAGCTTAAGAAATCATATTAAAAACTAATGCAATTAATTATAAAAGAAAAAATAATCCGTCTTACAATAGTTTTAAATACAGAAATATGAACTTTGTTTCTTATTTAGAGAATTTTGTTATTTTCTGTAAAATTAATGACTGGATTATCATTTTGATTATTTGATATATTAAATGGGGCCCAATGTATAAAATCATACAAGAATGGTTTTTTTTGTTACAAAAAGTTTTTTTTAAACGTTGAGGGTACGCATATAAACTGTGCATACCGTATGTATTTTCTAATGGATTTCCAATTCAGCAGTAATAAAATTCCAAGCTTTTTTAGTTGCAAAAACGATCTTATGTGAGATATCATGTATGCATACATTCTTATATGGCTCCATACATAAAATCTTATATTTATATATGGATCCACATATGAAGAGCTTAATAATTAAATTTTCATATATGAGCTTATATGTTATAATACATTTCATATATTAGTTCATATATAATAGTTTTGCCATCTATAATCCCATATATTTCCATACATGAATTCATACATATTCATATATAGTTATATACATTCATATATTAAAAATATATGGACCATATATAATTTTTTTAGCTGGATAGGGCCTTTTCCCTGTATGATCTTGTAATTAGGTTGAGTGATTCATTACTCATTTCTGAACATCCTATCTTATTTAATATTAGCGATAGGTGAGTGTATACTCTCTGATAAAAGTCTTGTATGGTTTGATTACCTTGAATTAGAGTAGTCATTTGGTATTCCAATGTTGACAAGTCTCGCTTGTCACCGTAATGAGCAGTTAAGGAATGCAAAATAGCCTGCCAATTCAATGGGGTGTTATACGATTCTAATGCTATGTCGGCATTTCCTACAATTTTGTTTCTAACTACACTGAGTATACTATAGTATTTAGGCGTTCCCCTCAGTGGTTGGTATATATCTAAAATCCTATCCACGCTTTCTTCCATGAGTTATATTCTCCTGAGTGACCTGCAAATTCTTTCAAACATTTTACTACGTCCGGAATCTTGTCCATGTCATTTAGGTTATTTCTATGTCTCTCTTCAATCTGTTGGTCACTAATATTTTGTGTATTTGTGTCGGGGCTTAAGGCCGCCTGAACCATTTGCGGTCCTTGTTGTCTAAAAATGTTTGTGACAACATTTGAAATAAGAGTCGTTAAGTCGTCCATGTTTATTTGAGTGTTTTGGGAAGTACTTGCAGGAATGAGGGGTGGTCGGATCAAATTATTTGGGTTTGACATTTTTTATTGTGTTTTCAACTTATATTAACAAAAAAAAAGTTATTATTGGCCAGAGGCTTTTAAATTGTATAATTTTTTATAAGATTTCGTTTCTGGGTTATATATTTTAGCTTTTAGTATATACCTTACTATATGATTTCTGATTTTCTTCTTGTAGTTCTCTTTGGTTTTCTCCGTTACTATCACCCACGGTGTTTTAGCTTCCTCGATTATGGGTAGCACTCCAAAAGAAGATACCCCTTTAAATTTTATTTCTTCTGTTTGTGTGTCATCTGGCAGCATATTTAGCTGTTCTTTGGTACTAATGCGGGCTGGTACGTAATACCATTCGTTTTGCCGTAGCTACTAAGAGGCCGTACATTAGATTTTTAGAGTTTTTTCTGTTTGAAGTAATTTTTTAGCTGTTCGCTCTTTACGAATTATTGTTCTTTCTTTTCAGGATCGTTTTTATTTAAATTTTAACTTTAATTTCCACTTCTAATTTAATTTTTGAGTCACTTTCACTTCCACTTTTTGTTTATTTGCGGTATCCTTACTTGTCTTTTTCAGGATTTTTTTCGCGACGTTTACTATTTGATTTAGTAATTTTTTCATGCTCGGGCGCCAGTTAGAGAATTCTTAGTTGAAATCTCTTAAAAAAAAAGGTTTTTTTATTTATTATGTCCTTTTTTATAATTTATTTTTTTATAGTTGCGACATAATCGCAACTGGTGAGTTTAGTGACAAAATTAAAACTACATTAATTACCATTTTAATATTGACTTAAATACTAATTATTATTTCAATTTTCTAATAGTGGCGTGATCCAATTCTTCAGAATTTTGGGTGCAGTTGCCGGAAGTTCAATAAAGCTTTGTTAGTGGCGTGATCTACTTCTTTGGAAATTCATTATTACTGTATATCAAATTCTCTAGAATTTGGTTGTCGCTGCAGGTGTGAAAAGAAAAGTCAATAATAATTATCTGGAAATTTGGCTTCACGTGCTGGCGTGTGCCGGAAGTTTATGTTGCAATATGTTTGCAATTTGTTGAAATTATTTAGGTAAAGCAAAAGTGATTAGTGGACACTTTTGCTTTTGTAGGAAAAAATTCATATTTACAGTGTGTAACAATTGTGGTATTAACTTATACATACGCACATATAAATCTATAAACAAATGTAATAACATGATAATGTTTTTTTAAATTCACACTAGAAACAAATATTCGTCTGATCCATTAAATTTCCAGTTCTGTTGGTAAGTACAAAAGATTTAGGTGCTGAATATTTGTTTGGCTGTGGGGAATTTTCCAAATGTATGTACATACATGTATGTATGCGCGTTTGTTACGGTTTAACATGTGCGCTTTTGTATTTTTGAATGACCGTTCATTCTTTACGTCTTTAGGCCCAACTATAATATGAATAAGCAAACTTAAGCAACTGTGCGGTTATATATAAAGTTTCAAGTGTCGTCAAATATCATTTGCTTAAGTTAAGTGCCAAACTGAACGCACATTCCGTACGGAAAACACTGTTTGTGCATTTTTTAAACTCAAGCAAACAGCAGCAGAAAATAGTAAATGATTTTAAATATTTTTTTATTGTATCTTATTTTAAATTAAGAAAAGAAAGCAAAACTTTTATTTCATTATTTGTTTTACAATACACATATTCACACATCCACATGAGTTTATTTATGTATGTTCATTGTTGTACTTTTTAGTAGGGAAAACAAACAAAACAAGCAATAAAGTAGTGGATATAATTATACGTGAATTTTTAAATGATTATGATATTCTAACAAGTTAATTTGATTGGATTGCATTCATTTAGTAGTTATAAGAAGAAACAAAATTACTAAAAAATTGTGAACAATACTTATATGTGCAGCTGTGGCTAAAGAATACTTAAGTTCATGTAAGTAAATTGTGGCCACCTAAAAGTCACGTCTTAATTGCTTAAGTATTTGACAGACTTATCGTTCAATTCTGGCATTAGCTTAAGCCAGCTTATTCATATTATAGTTGGGCCTTTTGGTGTAACATGCTGATGTAATTTGCTTATGCAACATATGTACATACATATGTACATATATATGTACGTACTTATTTTTATTTTTGTATACATACATGTCGATCACCAATACTAATTTTTGACAACAAATCTTTGTTTGATTGTATCAACTAACTTATTTAATAATAATAATAAAATATTGGTTAATAGTTCTGAAATCATTTCATTTTTATTGAATACATCTTAAATAAAAATAATTGTAATTGTTAGTTGTACAAATAAAAACATTAATTTAAAGGGTTGCTGCTTTTGATAGTAAAAGAACATTTCTTAATGCACAAAATAATGATAACAGCAATATGGTGATGATCTGGATACTTAGCATTCATTTGCTTAAAGTTGATGCAGGAAATATCCTCTAAATTTAAAATTTTGTTCTGCAATATTTTTTCTAACCATCGTTTTTTTTCTTCACCTTTAACATATACTTCGGTGTGTCCTACATTAGCGTTTAAAAATTTACAAACGTTTTGATATGAAACATTTCCATCGTTCCAGCTTAGTGATGATGATGTTTCATTAACCAGTTTGCTTCTCTTTGCTTTTTTGTTGTTAAAAACTTAAAATCAAAAGGAGGTTTTATAATAAAATGTATGTGTTGATTATTGTTGAAAACGACTGCTACTTCTTTTGGTATGAAATCATTTGATTTACTTTAGAAACCTTGTAAGTCTATGAAAACTATATTATTTTTAATCTCTTTTAATTTATAAGATCTTACGAACTTGTCCTTTTATAGGTATGTATTCAATTAGACGATCATGAATAAGAATGCAGTAAGCTGATGTTTTGGCTGGAATATTTGTTGCTGTTTCAAATTCAATTTTAATGTCAATTGGTCCGTTATTAAGCATTTCGTTTTTATAACTAACATCTACTATAATAATGAGCGCATTATTCTTAAACTCTTGAGAAGTAAGAAGAGGTTGTGACTCCTTCATATAATAGTTTTGTTGAAATCTTACATACATATCACATAGAATTCCGTAGCGTTAATTTTTAAATTTTATGTTAAGATCATCATATGGATATGAAACTGAATTTAAATTTACTTTTAGATTAGTGAGATCGCAATAAACAAACTTTTTTCTTGTTGAAATGCAATCTATACAAAACGGGGTCGCTCTCTACTTGCAGCCATCTTTTCATTCCAGATGTGGCTAGTTCCTGCAGTTAATTGTGGATTTACATGACATTCCCAACTGCGGAATGCTATTGGTATAGAAGCAGCATTGTTTATAATTTTAATCATATTCAATTTACTATGATCGGATAAGAGTACTTGGGGAATTCTCCATGAAATTAATGAAATTGTAAGTTTTGGTTTATCAGTAAAAGTACTCGAATGTACAAGATCTTTATCATTCTTATTACGCAAGAGTATTAATTCATGTTTACCATTTAGTATTATTTTATTATAGTCTTCGGCAAAGCCTAAGAGCATTTTAAGTGGAACATAGAAATTAAAATATCCATTTTTTCCGTTTGTGATAAAGAAATCAGATTTTTTATGATGCTTGTCTGTCTAAAATATCTTGTGTGATCAATTTCAATACCATTGAGTTCATAACGGATTTCATCAAAAAGATACGCTACAAAGTTGTTTATTAATTTAAAGCTTAAATCAGAGGATGTTGAGGTCTTATTATCTACAACAACCCCTTCTACATATATATAACTTTCACTGGGCATACGTGCAAATCTTGATTTTGTATTGAAATACGAATGTCCTCATTATTGTTCTATGATTGTCGATATAAAACATATGTATGTGTGGTAATCTTTTTTGATTATACTCTCATCAGATAATGGCTTATCTAGTACATCCATTTATGAATTAATTTTTTTGTTTTAAATTTAAGGACTTAAGAAAGTCTTGATTTGATTTGGTTAGTTTTTTTTGTTAGATTAGTCTCTTCAACTGTCGCTTAGGTTCTAGTATAGTCTTAGAATTATATGCAGCTTTACTCTTTGATATGTTTGTGTTATATATTATCATTATCTAGTTGGTCTCAAATGTATGCGAATGGTTATTTACTCTCATATAGTGTATGTTGTACCGTGCCACATTTGTAACAGCATGTTATGACTGGCAGATGCCCCGGGTATCTTAATGTCAATGGCACAGCTTTGCAATTTTCCATATGATTTAAACTAACTTACCCAACTCGGGGTAGAAATACAAGTATGCAATAATGAAGTTGGATACAGTTGGGGGGACGCCATGATAATATGTAGCTTTTGTATTTCCGGCATTTTCTATTCTTTTTCGTGGTGTCTGTGACAGAGTAAAGTGGGGTTGACTACAAGTATTATAAAAAAAATATAAATCCGGCGGGTACGAAGGAATCACAGCAGGGAGCGACAGTAAAGAAGGTAAGCCTAATTAATTATTGGTAGTAGTAAATGTAAGGGAATTTCTTTAGCAATTTGTAAATATTTTAGCACAACTAGGGCAAGGTGCCAGGAAGGCGTGCGTGTTAGGATAGAGTCGGGTCGGCTAGGGATAGATTGAACGTGAACCCAATCGCCTAGGCAAAGACGTCGGAAACGTATAGGAGAAGTGAAAAGAGGTAAAAGAAAAGTAACCATCTGGGCCAAAATAGCAAAAACGAAAAACGTGTCAGTCGCCCTGGTCGTTCTACTACTGTATCGGCATTTGCAGTGGCAAACCCGCCTTGAGCCACGAGAAAAACAGTACACCTGCTGGTTGTTGGCACGAGGATTAGGTACTCCAAAGGGAACCTCTGCCTCGTGACGCTGCGCCATAGTGTACTGCGGTCGCTCACCACTGCTATCGCTACTATCACGCAGCTCCACGACTACATCGGAACACAACTCGTAGTGCACCATCTACCAGATCCTTGCTAAGCCATCATGACTACTACGTCCAAAAAGGGAAATTGTAGCGTCTGTCTGAGAAATCATGCCGTATGATGGGAATTTCAGTCTACGGAGAGAATAAGTCAATACCAGCGAAAGAAGATAAGTACAACGAATTTATTTTTGCACTAACGTAGAGAATAGAAGGAATATCAGATCAAATAGCAGGGTAAAGCAAAATTTGAATCGACATTTATAAACGGAAAAGGAAAACAATATTTAGAGTAATTAAAAATTCAATCAAAAATTTCGATTAACAAAAATCAAATTCACAGGTAACGAAAACCATACAAAATCAATATTCAAGAAAGCAAAATTCAATCAAATTCTGACAAGAAAATTATTAAACCCGAATTTGGCAAAAGAAAACAATATTTGGAGAACGAAACGTTAATGAAAGTCAATAAAATGAAACGCAACCGGGAGCTAGAGAAAATAAAATTAAGTCGAAAGCTCAAATAAAAGAAAAGTAAACCCAAATTGGGCGAATGAACATTTTAGTATCTATATAAAAAGGAAAAAATAAGGGTAATAAATCAAAACGAAAAGAGAGAGAGAATCGCATAGGTCCCAGAAACGAGGACATACCTTGCACTTCTAGGCTGTAGGCATGGGAAACCATTTTCAGCTTTTTATTGTAAAGAAATATATATAAAAATACAAAACAAAAAAAAAAACTGAAAATCAAATTACTAAAACATTATTGTAGTAGTATACTAACTCTAATATAATTATTACTTTTTGTATTACATTTAACGCTGAGTTAAATTAAAGTTTTGTCTTCTATTGTGGAAAAAGAAATTAGTTACAACTTTTACACATTATTGCATAGAAACTACACAATGGACTGATACAAAACTTTAGTTAAAAGTCACGCTTAGCCTAAGTATATCAACATCAAAAACAACCGAATGGTTTCGTTTGAAAAATTTGTTTGTAACAGTATTATTAGGATTTGTCCGGGACAGGTAGGTAGGAAGGGTAGGTATGGATTGGTGAGTGAAGTTTAGGGGTACCTTAGAAATTTCTGCTGCAGGTACCAAGTTTTGGGGAGGGAGCTCAGGTGACCATGACATCTTGTTCACCTTAAAGCATGAATGTACATTGCGTGAATATGGCAATGTCTGAAACACTGCCACAAAATAAAATCTCGTCACTGGTCCCTTTTTGTCAATGCCACGCACCACCCTTAGTCGCGAGTGATAGCCGTGCTCGAAATTTTAAAGTTGCCAGTACGGCATATGGCAAGAGGGTGACCCAATTGCAGACAATTGCTAGTAGCTAGTAACGATCAATGCATAGATAGAAATTGAAACGTGACAGATATTTATTGGCGCCCAACGTGGGGCCCAAGAATAACTAGGAATAATTTTCGATGGCCCAAAAATGAAAAAAAAATAAAAAATAAATAGACAAATACAAAAATAGTGTCGATAGGTAATTGTATGTAAGATAGAGTAATCGGGAGTCACAGATCATTTGGAGGCTGACTGTTTGCCTCGATTACAGTATGGTACAATGATTGGACGTTCGGTAAGTCTCACCGGTTTCTTATTTTGTGAACAAAGTGATTGCGACCAACCAGTCAAATAAGTGATAGAAAATACTTTATGCAAGTGCATACAGTTATAGCAACGAGCATTTACTGACGGCATATATTCTGAACACACTACGAAGGGATTTTTTTTTAAAGAATAATTTTGAGGCCACAGGCAGTGCATTAAGCGATTTTTTATTTTTTATCATCACCAATCCATACTGAACCTAACCGCAACTTTATGATTTCAAGTTTTGAGCGTTTTTGGTAACGAATTTAATATTATTTTCTCATTAATTTCCGTGTGGATGATTTACCACAAGAAATTGTTAAGCATTTAGAAAGTATTGAAATCAGTTTTTATAATTGCCAGCCGACTGCACATTAGGCGAAATTGATCGTTTGTTTCGAGTGTTAGTAGAACGCCGTATAGTACAAATTTCTGATGATGACCAGGTCGCATAGTAAAATTGTGGGTAATGACCCAATTACTTCACTCACAGAGGTCACACCCGTTACTACTCAGACAGTTACGACTGCCAGTGGCAACACTGAGGGTATTACTTCCGTGACTACCGCAGAACATAGGGCTCAATTGGTGGGAGCCATACCTAAAGCTAGGGAACAGAGTAACAAAGATCAGGCGCAGGGAGACTCTACGTTGAGCTCGCCCAGTGATCCAAGCACCATAGTTTCGCCGTCCTTTAGTAGCCTAACTGCAAGAGGGATTCGAGAAAGTATGCGAGGTAGCAATGAAGTAACCAATCTCGAGCAAAGATAGTGAGCCACAGTAGGCATCATGCAGGCAGAGGTTCTGAGAGGGGTAGAAATGGGGATTTCGGAAATAATCCCCAGGTTGTTGCAGCAACGTTTACGTACATTTTCGGAACACACATGCATGAGGTATCGAAGCCCAGGGAATGATTTGCCAGTCCGACCACCACCACGCCCACTAGTGCAAAACAGGAATAGACAAACACAAAATAGTAACCACGTCGCGCCTCAATTCCCTAATAGAGGACCATTAGAAAGAAACCCATTAAGGAATAATCACTTAAACCAACCATTAAATAATCCCTTAAATAACCCATTAAATAATTCGGGAGCAAATGCTAATCGAAACACAGTCAATCGATTTGTTCCTACGGCCTGGAGTTTTCCACCGCCATTAAGCCAGCCTCCGCCTATGGTTGTGCCGCAGCAACAGCTAATGGTTTTCAGTCTGAACTGTCTAGACGCTTAGACAAATGGGGGGTGAAATACGATGGCACCAATAAAACATCAACCGTGAAAGATTTTATCTTTCGGGTTGAAACTCTTCAAAGAGACTTTAACTGTTCTGAAGAAGAAGTATTGAGATCATTTCATCAGCTTTTGAGTGGACCAGCGCTCCATTGGTTCTGGAATCTCAGAAGACTGTACAACACTAACCGATGGGAAGATTTAAAGGAAGAATTAGGTAGCCAATTTCATCGATTTGAGAGCGACTTTGAAATTCAAAGAAAAATTCTAGATAGACGACAAATGAGCAAAGAGTCTTTTGATGATTTCTGTAACGCGGTGTTAGGCCTGAGGAACCAGCAACAAACTCCAATCAATGAACAGGAATTAGTTGAAATTTTGAGAAATAATCTTAAGCCCGCGATGTCGCAACTGCTGTTCTCACGTATATGGCTTAGCAAATTTTAGACGAGAGGGTAGGAGAGCAGAAAATGTATTGCTTTCGCAACGGCAGTTCAGCAATAGGTACCCGACTCGTCAAGTGCACGAGGTAGTTTACGAGGAAGGGATAGAAACACCAGAAGACGTGGATGAGATCGGACCCAATTGTAAACTGATTTGCTGGAACTGTAAAGTAGAAGGACACACGTTCATGGAATGTGCCGGTACTGTCACGCAGCTCCACGACTAGATCACAACACAACTCGTAGTGCACCATCCATCAGATCATTGCTAAGCCATCATGACTACTACGTCTAAAAAGGGAAATTGTAGCGTCTGTCCGAGAAATCATGACGTATGATGGGAATTTAAGTCTACGGAGAGAATCAGTCAACACCAGCGAAAGAAGATAAGTACAACGAATTTATTATATAAAGAATATCAGATCAAATAGCAGGGTAAAGCAAAATTTTAATCAACATTTATAAACGGAAAAGGAAAACAATATTTAGAGTAATTAAAAATTCAATAAAAAATTTCGAGAAACAAAAATAAAATTCACAGGTAAAGAAAACCATACAAAATCAATATTCAAGAAAGCAAAATTCAATCAAACTCTGGCAAGAAAATTATTAAATCCGAATTTGGCAAAAGAAAACAATATTTGGAGAACGAAACGTTAATGAAAGTCAATAAAATGAAACGCAACCGGGAGCTAGAGAAAATAAAATTAAGTCGAAAGCTCAAATAAAAGAAAAGTAAACCCAAATTGGGCGAATGAACATTTTAGTATCTATATAAAAAGGAAAAAATAAGGGTAATAAATCAAAACGAAAAGAGAGAGAGAATCGCATAGGTCCCAGAAACGAGGACATACCTTGCACTTCTAGGCTGTAGGCATGGGAAACCATTTTCAGCTTTTTATTGTAAAGAAATATATATAAAAATACAAAACAAAAAAAAAACTGAAAATCAAATTACTAAAACATTATTGTAGTAGTATACTAACTCTAATATAATTATTACTTTTTGTATTACATTTAACGCTGAGTTAAATTAAAGTTTTGTCTTCTATTGTGGAAAAAGAAATTAGTTACAACTTTTACACATTATTGCATAGAAACTACACAATGGACTGATACAAAACTTTAGTTTAAAGTCTCGCTTAGCCTAAGTATATCAACATCAAAAACAACCGAATGGTTTCGTTTGAAAAATTTGTTTGTAACAGTATTATTAGGATTTGTCCTGACAATAGCTTAAGCTTTTAAAGATATAAAATAATTGTAGTAAGTTATAATAAAACAACACTGGGATTGTACCGTGGAAGAAGAAGTTTAAATCTGTGAACTTGTGAAGGGTGATGTCCGACTAGATGGGACAGGTAGGTAGGAAGGGTAGGTATGAATTGGTGAGTGAAGTTCAGGGGTACCTGGGAAATTTCTGCTGCAGGTACCAAGGTTTGGGGAGGGAGCTCAGTTGACCATGACATCTTGTTCACCTAAAAACATGAATGTAAGTGGCGTGAATATGGCAATGTCTGAAACACTGGCACATAATAAAATCTCGTCACTGGTCCCTTTTTGTCAATGCCACGAACCAGCCTTAGCCGCAAGTGATAGCCGTGCTCGAAATTTTAAAGTTGCCAGTGCGGCATATGGCAAGAGAGTGACCCAACTCCAGACAATTGCTAGTAGCTAGTAACGACGAATGCATAGATAGGAATTGAAACGTGACAATGTGCTTTGGAATTGTTCATGTATGTATTATTGCTTTCAACTCGCAAGAGATTTACCTTAAATATATTGACTGGGAGATCTGAATAATGATCATGGTTTAGAGTCAGGATTTTAGAATTGAGTTCCAAAATCTTTCCAATTGTATTTTCTTTATTAAAATCTATTAAATCTTTTGAGCTGTTGATTTTCACTTGCATTGTATTGTTATTTGCTTCTATTCGAATTTTGTTTGTTGGACTGCAGTCTTTATATTGCTTATCTAAGTAATCAACTATATTATTTAATTCATAAGATCCAATTGGCATTTTAATTACATGTTCTCCTATGTAAAATATATTGTTATACACGTCTACATTCTGTATGCTATTATATAAATGAAAAGCAGTTAGAGCGCACTCATAAGATCTATTTAATTCGATAGGAGGGAAGTAATTTGCAGATTACTCTGATGAGTTAGAGCTCAAAGTAAGTGTTATTGACATTATGACAGTCTGATTTCAAATAAATAAAAACTTACTTTAATATTGTTTATTTATTTCTTATCTTAAATATATATTATTACATTATGTGCTAAATATTAGTAATATTGTTGTTGTTGCTGTTTTAATCCAACTACAATATATCAAAAAACCCCAACCATTTAACATATGCCCCCTCTCCTTTAGTTTTAAGAACCTTTTCAACCACATATGAATTTGGATATCTAGTTTTTGAAAGTTCTTCTTCATAGAATCCACCTTCAATAGGATTTTCGAGATAATCTTCTAATATGTATGTTGTAGGATATCTAATTTGAAATCTTTTACTTGTGAAAATTTCTGTTGTTCAATTTGGTGTATAGCCTTTTTCAAAAGTATGCTTATATTTACTTATGCGTACATGATCTCCTAGATTAAATTTAAAAATTGTATACATCTTTAAATGACTGTATACTGTATTTAACAACATTTTCTCATTTGTTGTGTTAACTTAAATAGGAGACATTTTAAATGTGCGATGAAATTTGTTATTATATGCATAAAGTAAATCTTTATATATATCAATCCACTTATATGAACCATTAAAGCTAAATTCTTTCCACACCATCCCTTTTAATGTTCTATTAAATCGTTCTACTATTGATGTTTTCATACTGCTATATGTTGAGTAGTGGTTAATGTTGTATGTATGCATTCATTTTCCAAAGTGTTTATTGCAAAATTCTTTACCATCATCCCCTTGCAAGTTTTTTGGAACTCGTCCTAATAGAAAACTATTTTCCATTGCCTTGCTTGTTTCGAGTGCAGTTTTTGTTTTGAGAATGTGTAAATTACAGTCAACAAAAATAGATAATTTCTATTTTTCGATGAATAAGAACCCATTATTACATGTCCTTATTTGCATCACAGTGGTGAAGCCAGCAAGCTCAGCATCTGCTTAGGGAAGGGTTCCAACCCACCACTGTGACCAGGGCAAGCACAAATAAAAAAAACTATAATGAACAATTATGCAAAAACAATAAGATATTTACATTAAATCGACACTACAAAGGACAGATATTAAGAGAGAGGTTCATGTGTTTTTACCTCCACATCGCCCACCCAACCAAGATCACTCACTATTGGCCTCAATATATTTTCTGTGATCCCCATTATGTACTCACGCTCGTTTTTTACTTACCCCGCATCGCTAACCCTACCCCAAAAAAATGATTACCAGCACATAGCTAACTTTCACTATAACTTATTACAGAATCATTTTATTTATAATTAAGTTTTAAATCTAAACTCAAAATCTATTAAAATCTATTGTTAAATCTTTATACAATTGGACAAAATAAATATATGCTAAAATTTTAATTAAAATTGGTTTGTTGTATTATACATTATAACAAAGGAATTGTCTTTTTAGACTAAACGAACGGTTTGTTGACCAAATTTGAAAAAGTTTTTTTTTTTAAATCCTTTGTATTAAATTTCCTTCTTTACTTATGTTTCTTCGAATTCTACTATTATAATAAGTTTTACATTTTCATTACCATAAGAAATTTATTACAAAAAAAATATAAATAATGTTATATTGCCTGAATTTGTGTACACCCTCTCTTTTTATAATTTCTTGTATTTATAGATCTTTTCCCACTTACAAAGAAGTGTTGGTTTCCTTTTCAACCTTGCGAATCACAAGCTACCAAAATGTAATTCCTACCTAAATGGGCTCTTTTAGGGGGCAATCATGTACATATGTGTTTAATTCTTCCTTAAATTATTTATTACGCTACTTAAATTTTCCCCGGTCTTTGTATGCAGTTTCCGACCTATTCACAGTTTCACTTGTAATAATTACTACAAATTTAGACAGTATTACTTTCAAAAAAATTTTCTTTATACCTAACCTTTAATTATATTTAAAAAAAATAAAATAACGTTACAAAAAAAATCACCTCTTATTATTTTTTTACAAAAAAAAACAGTATATATACATTAGCATATATATGTACATACATGTATGTATGTATAAATATATATATGTAGATAGCGGTTATATGAGAAGTCTTATGTACTTAGCTTGCGGGTTTTTTTTTCTTCTTTGGTTTGCCATGCTGTATTAACTCCGTGGTAACTGGCGCTCTTGCCCCAGGAAAAAATTCTCTGGCAGACTAACTTCTTTCTTCTTTTATTTTTTTCAGCGTATTACCCTTTAATAAAAAAAAACTTGGCAAGTATGGGTATCTTGTGTGTCCATGTCGTGATAAGTAACCTTATCACAGAACAACTTACTACTTACTTTACTTTTTTTTTTCCTCAATCTTGACCAAAATTAGCACAGCACTTTACGGAAATACACCCCGGGAGTACATTTATTATTTAAATTCTAATATTCACCAGTAGTTTTATTTTTTTATTCTTTTAGTGGTCAGGCTGTGACCTTTACTAATATGCGAAAATTTTTTTCAAATTTATACATATCTGTTTTTCAAATCCTCAAATTTGGTAAATATAATTTAAAAAAACCAGTTATTAGTGTTTGTTAATGATTGCTAACATTTTTATAGGTCTGGCAATGGATAACAACCCCACGCAACACCATTTCAACTAAATCAGCTTGCCAAATATCATCTCATCCTTTCATGACAATCTAAGACTAACTCTAAATTTTTCGGACTTGTTTAGGAAGTTCGTCAACTAAGTTTCTTTTTGCAGACATTGAGTAGTTTTACGTATTTGTTGGGGAGTGTTGTGATCTACTTGATGCACTTTTAGCTTTTGATACGAACATGTATTTTTCTAATCTATAAATTTTCTCATTCAGCAGTTCAATTTGTTCTTCAAAAGTTGATTTAATTTTTAAAATGTTTTTTTTCAATTTTATAATTGTCTTCAATCTGTAATTTTATTTCGCTTTGTAATTCTTCGATCTGTACTTGAATAGTTTCTTGAATTAGATTATTGTCTTCCTTAAAGAAATCTAATAGTTTGACTTCTTGTCTTTCGATTTGATTTTGAAGAAACAATTTATTGACAACATCGTTTTCCTACAGAGCTTTTGCAACATTTTTTAACCTTTTGTTTTGGACATCAATATTGTTGTTCGTATCCATAACGAACCCCAACAGTTTAAATGCATTTTTACTAGAAATTATATCACTAGTACCGTTTAGATAATGTCCAAACTTATCAACAGACATACTTCATATATATCATTCCATCATCTTTATGAATAGAAATTGCTGCATTTGTTACTGCGTTAGATACACTCTTCTGACAATTTTTTTAAAATATTTTTTGAATTATACACTTATATTTATATCTTTGACCGCCAACTTGAATTTTATCTTCCGTGAGCTCAATGTTACTACTACCAAATTTCCATCCATTATTGTAATCTCTATGTGGACCGTAGTAAGTATCTAATTTATTTCTCGCTTCCGAAAAGATAAGTCTGCATAACTGTCTTCAGCATTGGAAGTCTGTTAGTAAAATTCACCTTCATCCTTATCACTGACGTCATTAACATCATTAAATAAGATAGTGTTATCAAATATTGTTCCTACTACAAGTTTCTTTGGTGTACTTGTTTCTACCTTGACTGATGCTTTCAAGTACTTTAAACTTTTGTTATTCTCAAGTTTTGTTTGGAATCTTCTTTCTATTTATAAATTTTTTGAGAGGTTCTGTTATAGGTTTAAATGTATCTCTTAATTGTCCCAGTGTATCTATTTCACCAGTTTTTATACCACGGAGCTTTTTCTTCAAGACATTTCTTGTTGTAACCAGCTCTTTTAAAATTTTTGCATCTATATTTAATAGCCTCGTTGTACCTTCATAGTGAATAGTCGATAAGCAGAATTTTTCTTACATTCTCATTAGACAAACAAAAAATTATAAAAAAAAATATTCGTAGTGCATATTATTCGTAAAAGGTACATACTGACTTTAATAAATAAGCTTTATGTGCTTTGCTAATATTTTTACATAGTAGAAATAACAAAAACAAAAAATACCGTAAACAAACGAACAAAAACGCAAATAAATTGCCCTTGAGGAATACTCTATATGAGTACCTCAAATACAAAACATTGTTAAGTGAGTTCTAATGGCGGAAATGCTTATTTTACTGTGAGTTCTGAAGCTATTAATGAAAATAATAGAAATATTTTAGATATTTTAATTGAACTGTAGTGAATTTTAATCAGAAATAATTCAAAGTTAGGCTCAAGTTCAGTAATTTCAATTCTTATTGAATTAAATATTTTTATTAATAATAGAAATAATAAATCTAGTGAAAGTAATTTTATAACGGCAAATCCAATTTTTCGTCAGCGATCAACTTCGCTGTGTCCAATGTCAAATAGTGATTCATTAACATTACAGTTGCCTAGTACTTCTTCATATAAGTCAGTAATATCATCCCCTTCGGGCTCGTGTTCATCACTTAATAAAGTTATCACTACAGATAAAAGTAGCTCAACACCCGAGGTACAAGTCAGAATGGACATATACATAACCGTGGTAAAGCGTGGGCGAAGCCCGAATTCTTCAAAAATTTCATCTGCTCCAAAGATGTCTTGGTCATCGTCTACCAATCGTCAAAATCGTTTTTCTTTATTGCAAGTCACCGACGAAAAGCCCGCTGCATCATCGCAAAAGTATTTTAAGCCACCACATATATATTTGAGAGAAAAAATTCTAACGAACTTATTAAAAAATTAATCTCGCCCTTTGGTGAAAATGCATTTCATGTTATTCCAATAAAGCGTGGTAACATTGACGAAACTAAAATTCAAATATACGAAGAAAATGATTTCCGCAAAATAGTGACTGAATTCGAAAAAAATTAAACAAGTTTTTATACGTACCAGCTTAAAAGTGCCAAAGGTATGCAGATCGTATTGAAGGGCATTGACTCCTATGTTAATCATGCAAGGAAAAAATGTTACCAGCATAATCAATAGGGAGAAGATCCCCCGCCTCTATTTCGTGTTGAATTGGAAAAAAAATCACAGTTGAAGGGCCACATATGCGATCAGGTCCCGTACAGTGCAATATTGTCAAGAATATCGCCATACAAAAACATACTGTAAATTACCCACTGTTTGTGTTTGTGCGGCGAATTACACGGCACTGCTGGTTGCAATAAACCAAAAGATCAAGGTGATAAAAAATGCAGTAATTGTGGATGTAATCACACCGCTAACTACAGGGGTTGTCCTGTGTACTCTTTTGTCAAACAGACTATGGCGCAAAAACCTAAATTAGCTCCATCTCAATCAGCAAACGCTTACTCCGCCACTTTTGCGCAAATGAGCAAACCAGTTACTTCACGTGTATCGTATGCCGATGCTGCTAAAACAAATTCTATTCCCGCACAAAATTTTCCACCTCCAAATAATTCAACGATTGCAAACTCAAGCTTTAACTTTAATCGCCTTGAACCTACCATTGCCAATTTAGTGCAAACTATAAATAATTTTACAACAAATATGACTACCATGATGCAAGAAATGCTGAGAATGCAGAATACTCTGCTTCAAGCATTAATTAACAAGCCATGAACATGTTAAAAATATGTTTCTGGAACGCAAACGGCATTCGCCAACATAAAAATGAACTTGAGCACTTCCTTACGGAAAAAAATATTGATATAATGTTGATCTCTGAGACACATTTGACTTCGAGAAGCTTTTTAAAAATAAATAACTACACTATGTATGACTCAAAAGACCCTAGAGGGATCTAGATGCGGTGGATCTGCAATTCTAATTAAGTCAAGACTCAAGCACTATATCCTTGACAACGTTAGTGAATAATATATGTAAGCTACGAATATTTTTGTAGAAAATTTTTGTTCTAATTTTGTGATATCTTCAATTTACTCACCTCCCAGATTTTCAGTTACCAAAGATCAGTATGAAAAGTTCTACAAATCGTTTAGGTCTTGTTTCGTGGCAGCTGGAGACTACAATACAAAGCATACGTACTGGGGTTCACGCCTTGTAACACCTAGAGGTCGAGCTTTGTTTAATACAATTTCAAAAATGAGCTTAGATGTTATTTCGAGTGGGGAGCCCACTTACTGGCGTCATGAAAAATATTTCTAGGGATTTAATTAACGTTGAAACTTTTCTAGATCTCTCCTCCAATCACTCCCTTACCATCGTTACAATCTGTGACCCACTAAGAAGTGACTTACCTCACCCATATATAAAGACGATCAATCGTGTTAATTGGCTGGAATTCAAAAAATATGTTAGTAGTCATTGCACGGAAAATATTACACTAAGAACACTCTGTGGTGTATTTAACAGAGATAACATAGTCACAACCCTGTACATTGTTAAGTACTAAAACATAGACATTTGTTATAAGCGTTAACTGAACGTACTCATTACTTTAAGTATATATATGTATATATAATTGTAAGTACATAAGTGTAAGCAATGATTCATTCCTAAAATAAAGGTCAAACTAAAGACATCATAGTGGCGACGAAGTAAAAAGATTTGGGACAAAAAACGATAATGGCTGCGTTGACAGTGCCTAGGTTTGATTATTTGTCAAACACATGAAACGTTTTCCAATTCCAATTGGAACAGTTTTTCATCGCAAATGATGTGACTGCGAATAAAAAGAAAAAAGCTATTTTTCTGAACTCTCTTACTCAAAGCTCTTACATATTGTTGGAAAATTTATTGAGTCCAACTAAAATAGATGCAACAGCGACGACATACATTGACTACATAGCAGCGATGAAAATGCATTTTAAACCACCATCATGTGGATTTGCGGAACGATTTAAATTTTATACTGCGAGTAAGTCGCCGATGGAAACTACAAATGAATGGGCAGTGATGGTACGCACGCTAGCCGCACAATGCGAGTTTGGTAATATTTTAAGTACTGTGCTGCGAGACATATTTGTAATGGGACTGGAAAGAGGTCCAGCGCGGGACAAAATTTTTTTAGAGTCCCTATCACTCACATTTGAAAAAGCGGTTGAAATTGCAAATAATGCTGAATATATAAAAAACCAATACGAGGTTGAGGTTAAGACTGAATACGAGATAAACCATATTCGCAAAAATAATGGTAGAACCGCATGGCAGTGCGATCAACAAAATGAGGCACAAAAAAATTTTTCCAATAAATCAGCACGACCGCAGCTTCAACACAGTGAGCACGCGCAACAAGAAAAGCAGCTGCAAGCACAAAAAAGACAAAAATGTGAAGTTTGTGGTTTTTTTGGACATCAGAGCAAACAGTGCAAATATAAATTCTATAGGTGCAATCAATGTAAGCAGCAGGGCCACTTAAGGAAAATGTATAAGTCGAATGATGTAAATTTTTTGGAGGATGACAGCTTAAACCTTTTTTCAATGCTAAGCGAAGCAGATGGTCCTATTAAAGTAAACATAAGTATTGATCAGAAAATGGTCGAAATGATTTTAGATATAGGATCAGAACACAATGTTATTTCACTCTTTACTTATAATGAACAGTTTAATAAGTATAATTTAAAAAGTACTAATATGTTGCTGAAGGCTTACAATGGTGCAAGCATATGTCCGGTAGGGGAGTGTGACATAAATGTAGAGTATGGTAAAAAGCTTAAACAAATTAAATTCTTGATTATTGAAAATGGCGGCCCACCGCTACTTGGTAGAAATTTTTTAAAAGTCTATGAAGTTAAATTTGCAAGACTGAGCTATGCTTCGCACCAAGGTGTTAATGAAGAAAAAAACATTGTAAAAAAATTGTTCGATGGTAGTCTGGGACTTTTTAAAAGCAGTAAGGTTACACTAAAATTAAAAGAAGATGCTACACCAATTTTTTTTAGACCTCGTCCTGTTCTATTGGCTATCAAAGAGAAGGTAGAAACAGAAATTGGTAGGTTAGTATCGATGGGAGTATTAGAACCCGTTGATTATAGTGACTGGGGGACACCAATTGTCCCAATTTTACAAAAAGATGGAGGTATTCGTATTGGCGGGGACTTTAAAGTCACCCTAAACAAATGTATGCTGGTTGAAAAGTACCCATTACTGCGGATTGAGGAGATATTTTCAAAACTTTATGGCGGGCTGGAGTTTACAAAGCTTGACCTTAGTATGGCTTATCAACAAATAGAACTTGATCAAGCTTCTCGAAACTACACAACCATTTCAACTTCAAAAGGCCTTTATCAATATACTCGGTTAATTTACGGACTGTCCTCCGCACCAGCAATTTTTCAAAAATTAATGAACTCCTTGCTATCGGCAATAGAAGGAGTAGTTGTATTTCTCGACGACATCCTAATCAGTGCGCCAGATAGGAAATTGCATGTCGAACGAGTAGAAAAAGTTCTTCGCTTATTGTCAGAATCGGGGTTTAAATTAGCGCCGGAAAAATTTGAATTTTTCTGTAAGAAAATTAGGTATCTAGGTCACATCATAGATAAGGAGGGACTACACGTCGAACCCGAAAAAGTACGGGAAATAGATAGAATTCCGTATCCAAGTTCAGTTAAGGAACTGCAGGCATTTTTAGGACTAGTAAACTTTTATAGGCGTTTTTACCAGACGTTTCTACGTTACTTTATCCCCTACATTCTTTATTAAAAGCAGATACAACGTTTAATTGGTCCTATGAGTGCAGTAAAGTAGTAGATGAGCTAAAAAAATTGTTGGCCTTAAACAGTTGCTTAGCACACTTCAATTCAGATTTCCAGACAAAACTTACAGTAGATGCAAGCCCAGTGGGTCTCGGGGCGGTGTTGTCACAGATTAATGAAAATGGCATAGAAAAGCCAATTGAGTTTGCTTCCAGGACACTCACTGAAACGGAAAAGAAATATTCGCAACTCGATCGTGAAGCTATTGCTATTCTTTTCGGAGTTAAAAAATTTCACCAATACCTGTACGGTCGGCATTTTATTTTGGTAACAGACAATAAACCGCTTCAGCATATTTTTGGTCCAAAAAAAGGTATCCCGGCGTTGGCGTCCAATCGATTACAGCGCATTGCGCTAATTTTGTCAGGATACCAGTTCGAAATCGAATATGTAAAATCTAATCACAATATAGCGGATTATTTTTCTAGAGTGCCACAAGAAACTATCAAGAATACTTATAATTGGCCAGAAAAATGTACCGATCCAAGTTTAAAGCCATTTTTTCAAAAGAAATTTGAATTACCGGAAGAGTCTGGATGTTTGTTTTGGGGCTATAGGTTAGTTATTCCCCATAAACTGCAAAGTCAAGTTGTTAATTTCTTGCATCACACTCACATGGGAATTGTCAAAATGAAGGCTATGGCTAGAGAGTGCTGCTGGTGGCAAAATCAAACGAAAGATTTAGAAAATATTGCTAAAGAGTGTCTACCGTGTTTAGAAACACGCGCTACCCCGTCGCGTCAGGAATTAATTCCTTGGGAAAGGCCTAAGGAAGTTTGGTCTAGAATCCACATTGATTTTTTTGGGCCTTTTCTAAACCGTTGGTGTCTAGTAGTGGTGGACAGCTCAAGTAAATGGCTTGAATGTGTCGATATGGGGAGGAACACAACCAGTCACGCGGTCATATCCGTGTTAAAAGAGCTATTTGCTAGATTCGGCTTACCAAAGTGCATTGTATCCGATAATGGCACTGCTTTTGTGTCTCGAGATTTTAAAGAATTCGCTGATAACAATGGAATTGAACTTATCACAACGCCTGTAGGCCATCCTGCTACCAACGGACAGGCAGAAAATGCAGTAAAAACAATAAAAATGGCCCTAAAACGAAATTTATGTAATGTACCATTGTCAGGATTCAGCGACGTATTATGTAGATTTTTATTAGATTATAGAAATACAGTACATTCTAGCACAGGAGTTTCACCAGCATTTCTAATGTTTAATGAAAGAAAACTACGAACTCGATTAGATTTGATAAATCCAAAAAGAATGGTTAAAGCAAAAACTTCAGAAGAAATACAGGAAACTGTAGCGCAAAACCAAAATAACCAAAAAAGAAATTATAAAGGAAATAAAAAAAATTATTTTGAAGAAAACGATATTGTAATGGTAAAAGATTATTCTGTTGCTGGATAAGTATCTTGGATCAAAGCAAACATTTTAAAGCAAATTGGCAAACAAACTTATATTGTTTACACCAAAAATAATAAGTCGTGGAAGAGAGACGCAAATCAAATAATTTTGTGTAAAAGTCAGAATGAACAAAGTATTCCTAGTATACTTCTTGATCCACTTTAAAAACTTAATGGTAACAGCGATACTGATAATAACGAAGGGGAGCAGAATAATATTTTACCAATAAATTCCCCTAAGAGTAAATATAATTTAAGACCTAGAAAAGAGAAATGAGGCATTGATATGTATGTATATGAAACGAATTATGTGGGGGGTATTGTGGTGTATTTAACAGAGATAACATAGTCACAACCCTGTACATTGTTAAGTACTAAAACATAGACATCTGTCATAAGCGTTAACTGAACGTACTCATTACTTTAAGTATATATATGTATATATAATTGTAAGTACATAAGTGTAAGCAATGATTCATTCCTAAAATAAAGGTCAAACTAAAGACATCATACACCCAAAGACATTGAAACTAGAATTGCCAATCTTAACGAAAATATTAAACAGGCTGCTGAACATGCCACTACCTCCCATCCGCAGTCTGGGGTTAATACAATTTATTCCAGGGATATTGAACATCTCGTGTGTGAAAAAGAAGAGCTAGAAGGGAATGGAAACAGCACAGATCACCCCAACATAAGTTTAGACTTAAAGAATGTTCTAAGCGACGTCAAGAGTTGCTTGCATCTGAAAAAACTGTTTCTCTTAAAAATTATTTTGAGGGTCTCGATGTCACACCAACATCTTATTACTCTTTGTGGCGCGCAGCCAGAAACCTTAAAACACCCGTTGAGTTTAAGCCACCTCTGCGCACATCTACCGGATGTTGGACAAGAAGCGATACGGAATAATGTAAAATATATGCTGAGCATTTACAATCCGTATTTACCCCGAATAAATGTACTGGTGTTGCTGATTTGCCGAGTGTAGTTGCTCAACCCCCACGAGCCTTAAAGTTTAAGATGCGTGATATACATAAAGTAATTGCTGAACTCAATCCAAAGAAAGCTCCTGGTATTCACGGAATTAGTAACAAGATGCTGATAAACTTGCCGCATATTGCAATAAGAATCCTGCCGTTTATTTTTAATGCCATATTACGACTGGAGTATTATCCACAACTATGGAAGCTTGGAAAAGTCAAAATGATTCCAAAGCCGGGCAAAGATCTTACTAAACCTGAGTCATATAGGCCAATAAGTTTGCTGTCAAGTATGTCAAAACTCTTCGAAAAGGTGCTAATAACAAAATTTTCCCAAATTTTAACTGATAGTGGGTGCATCCCAGACCATCAATTTGGTTTTAGAAGTCAGCATAGCACCATTGAACAAACTCATAGATTGGTTAAATTTATAAGAAAAACATTTGAGGAAAAGAAGTATTGTTCTGCCCTGTTTGTTGACGTTTCTCAGGCATTTGATAAAGTTTGGCATGAAGGTCTTATTTTAAAATTAAAATCATGTCAACGAATAAATTTTTTTAAGCTATTAGAAAGTTACATTACTACCCGAAAGTTCACGGTTGTGGAAGGAGGATTTATGAGTGTGCCCGAATCTATATCATCCGTGGTGCCACAGGGGAGCATACTGGGGCCAGTTTTGTATTTGATCTATACTTGTGATATGCCTTTGAGCAGCAATATCCATACATCTACGTTTGCCGATGATACAGCCTGCCTTAGCATGAATGAGAAGCCTCACGAGGCTTCCCGATATATACAAGAATATTCTAAACAATTTGAAATGTGGTTGAACTTATGGAGAATTAAGGTAAATTAACAAAAGTGTGTCCATATAACGTTTACCCTAAGAAGAGATACTTGTTCCCCCATTCGAATGAACAATCAAAATATTCCTCAAAATTCCCAAGTGAAATACCTTGGTACACACCTGGACCGAAGACTTACATGGAAACATCATATTGACTTTAGCTAACTCAGATGAAACTTAAGTTATCTCAAATACATGGGTTGATTGGCAGAAATTCAACACTTAGTCTGGACTGAAAACTTTTAATATACAAGTCGCTTTTGAAGCCAATATGGTGTTACGGTATCCAAATATGGGGCACTGCTTCAGCGTAAAATATAGAGAGAATCCAACGAAGGCAAAACAAAATTTTACGGTTAATAACCGCTCAGTATTTTCTAATAACATCAAGTTAACATGATTTTGTTTCTCTTCTGTTGTGTTGTATAATGGACCAACTATTTCATCGGTTTTTTCATCGTAACCAAATACATTAACGCTAATATTGGTATTTCTTTCCTCAAATGTTCTTATATCATATAACTTTAAGGGGAAGTTTAAGAATGAAAAATCTATTCTAACATTATTTTGTAAAGTAATTCTATTGGAATTAATATCATCGATGTTATAAGAGCTTCAGCGTTCTTTATGTGTAATTGTTGAAGTAATTAATGCTGCAATTAACGCCCACTTGAAGCAGTAAGTGTTAGCGTTTTCAATATTGATGCATGTGAGTCGATTAGCAAGTTTTGCAGGCGAACTTATCCAATATGATCCTTTTACCAATGAAGATTTATTAACATTTATTTCCATACGAACCATTCGAATTAATGTCCAACTAGAATCTCTCCTGGAATTCTGACATTTTGTTCTGTATTTCAAAAATTTGTTTCCCAACAACTTCATTAATATTATCTCCTCTACATAATAAGCTCATTTTTGCTCTATGCGAAATATTTGTTAGTTGTATATCTTCGTCAACAATTTTCATATATTCACCAGTAAGTGTAATCATAAACTTTATGATATTGTGGTGCATGAGGGTCGTGTTGGCTGAAGTAGTTAGCACATTGACTACAAAATCGAAGATACTGGGTTCAATCCCTGTATCCGACAGTCATTAAATAACAACACCACATATTTTTTTTATGTGCATTAGTGTTCCTTTATATCAGTTGCTGTAGGAAAGTTCAAGTGATGAAGGCATAGTCACTGGTCACTGAACTATACTGACTTCGGCAGATACTAATCCTAATGTAACATCAAAGCGCCCTCCTTCGTCAGTATTTTGTAGCAGAATCAACGGTGAAGTAAAATAACGAATAAAAATGGCTACTAAACACAGCTTTAAAATACCTATTTATTCTTCTTCTTTCATGTGAGTGCTCTCATTAATATTTGAAAAGGAATTTTCTTCTCTTAGGGCAAATAAATCAGTCAATGATTATATGTATTTTGTTTTTAAATCTGATTTAAGCACAAAATTTTGTTTTTCACTACACAATTAAATGAATCTTAAATAGCCAACATTGTGCATTTAAGCGTTGTTTAAGTTTTACAAACATACCATATGTTTTGTGCATGTGTGTGTTTTTTGAATGCATGTACATAAACATCATGAGGTCATATTAAAAATAATTTCGTTTAATTTTCGAAAATATACAACAAATGTAACACATATTTTCATTTCATGAAATATATAAATAGAAAAATGCATTCCGATGCTCTTTTTGTATCATAAGATGTGTTTTTTGCTATTTAATTTTTCTGCAATTTGATAAATCAACTTTCTTATTTATATTGAACAGCCGATTTTCTTTCATATAGACATTTTTTTTTTGTTTTGGTGATTTTTTCGTTTTTTGGCGTTTTTATTTCTTTTTGGCAATTTTTTTAGTTTTGACAGTTTTTTGTCGTTTTGAAGATTTTTTTCGGTTTTTGGCGTTTTTTAATTTTGGCAATTTTTTTTCGTTTTGGCAGATTTTTTGATTTTGGCGATTTTTTTTCATTTAAGCGATTTTTTGAATTTTTTGCGATTTTTTTCATATAGGCTATTTTTTTTGTTTTGGCGATTTTTTTCCGGTTTTTGGCGTTTTATTTTTTATTTTTGGCGATTTTTTTTCGTTTTGGCGAATTTTTTTTGATATTGGTGATTTTTTTCATTTCGGCGTTTTTTTTTAATTTTTGACGATTTTTTTTCATATAAGCATTTTTTTGTTTTGGTGATTTTTGCGGATTTTTGTCATTGTGGGAATTTTTTTTTGTTTTGTCACTTTTTTTTCGTTTTGGCGTTTTTTTGGTTTTTGGTTTTTTTTAATTTTGGAGATTTTTTTTCGTTTTGGCGATTTTTTTGATTTTGCCGATTTTTTTTCATATAAGCGATTTTTTTTAATTTTTGGCGATTTTTTTTCATATATGCAATTTCTTTTGATTTGGCGATTTTATTTCGGTTTATGGCGTTTTTTTTAATTTTGGCGATTTATTTTCGTTTTGGCGATTTTTTTGGATTTTGGCGATTTTTTTTTCATTTAGGCGATTTTTGTTCACATCAGCATTTATTTTCCTTTGGCGATTTTTTTCGGTTTTTGGCGTTTTTTTTTAATTTTAGAGTTTTTTTTCATTTTGGCAATTTTTTTAAATTTTTGGCGATTTTATAATTTTTGGATTTTTTAGTTTGACCGTTTTTGAAAATTTCAAGAGTTTAACTCTTACAGTTTCCAAGATATAGCAATTTGTCAAAATTACATAGTCAAAATTTCATTAACTGATGGACCACCCTTTAATTTAAATTTTTTTAATTTTAGTGTTAATTGTTGTAGCCTATATAAAAATATACTAATTTTACAAATTTCAAGTGTCAATATACATATGTACACACATACATACAATTGTATGTATATTACATGGGATTATAAAAGTTTTCGTCACTCATTTTGGAACACCCTTTAATTTTTAGGTTTTATATATTTGTTGTTGTAGCGACCAAAGTTCTACATACACTGTCCAAATTTCAGACCCGTAGCTTTTACCGTTCCTGAGAAAATAGCCTTCTTCCTAAAACATGAAATATGTTTAATTATTAGGAAAAAAGTTAAAGTTTTCCAACCCTGGAAACGTTTTTTAATTTGTTAAGCTTTTAAATTTTTTTTTTAATTATAAATACCAATTTTATTCATACCGAAGTATAAAATAAGTTAATTTAATAAAAAAGTAATAAAAACTTGTTTTCGGTAGTTATTTTCTATGGGTAAATTGAGTTTGAGTTTTCCAGCTCTGAAACCGTCTGCTCGATTTTGCTGATTTTCAATAGCAAAATTTTTCGGAAAATTTCTGACACACCAGTCCAAGAACGAAGTCGTTCGAAGTCGAAGTCTTCTGGGAGCTTGGGAAAACTGATTTCACGTACAGACAGACGGACAGACGGACAGACAGATATCGCTTGTTCGTCTTCCCTATGCATAAGGATCCAGAATATATATACTCTATGTCTCTTATTAATATTGTAGAAATTACAAACGGAATGACAAACCTATACCCTTTTACCATTTTTTGGTAAAGGGTATAACAAGCATTGCTTTGTATGTATGTAGGTAGTGTGTGTATCAAATAAACTTATTACAAATATATAGAAATTATACCCTTACGATTACAAATTTGTATAATGCATTCCATATGGCAGTAATACGTATTGTACCAAAGACGAACTTCGTCAAAATTTGTATCTCACTACTTTTGTTGGCCGAAATTTTGAAAAGGAACTTGGCCTTTTTTCATATATATGTTTTGGGAGGATCTGACTACTTTTTGGAAGGTTTTCTTAATAAAGCTTTTTAAACTTTAAATTTTTAGTCTGTTATAGTTCTATTCATAATGTCTGCACCAGTTAAAAGGGCAGAGTTGCATAAAATAATGGGTAATAGGGTGATATGTTCACCATTGTGTCATAATAAGTAATTTCCTTAATTTTTTAAGAGCCATCTGAGTAGAAATATGTAAAATATAGTGTAGATTTTAGTGGGAGTGACTCCGCCTATTTTTCTAAAGTCTGCTGAGACGAAGTACTTTTGAAAACGCAAAATTAAATGCTAGCATGAGTGAAATGTGCATACAAGGTTTTAATACAGTAGCTTGTATTTTAAATTTTTCTAGTTGGTAACTCACCTAAGTCTATTTTTTTTGCAAAGTTTCATTCTGTACCGCAAAATATTTCGATAGAAATTTTATAAACGTGGCCCTACTTCCCTTATTTAACAATCTGTGCTTTCAGATTTTTCCTGTTCATAAATCCTTTAACTTAAATTCTTAATTTTGAGCTTAAAGTTCGTGTCCATGCCCCCCAATTGAAACTTCCAGGATTTTAAATCTTTCTTGGTGATCGATAATTTAGATTTATTTGTGTATTGAATTTAAGCTCTCTAGTGCAAATTCTAGCTTTAAATGTTATGGCCGTTACCCCCACTCTTCGTCAATTTCTTAAAATCAAGATTTTGTTATGAGCAGCGCTCAATTATCATCGTACCCTTTTTAAGATGATATCTTTTAGTTAAAGCTTCAGTTAAAAGCTTTAGTACAAAATTATCATCGCCCCTGTCACTCCTGGTTAAAATATTTGGGTTTTTATATTTTTCTATTTGGCTTCTCATCTTACTACTTGCGTATCAAATTTCAACTCTCTAGCGCAAATTTAACTATTTAATTTTTATGGGCGTATTCTCGAACACTTTATTTAAATAAATATTTCTTGCCAGTGCCAATCATACGTGTCAAGTTTCGCTGGAAGCGGATATTAATATTTAAATAAATAGTATATTTAAAACTGCTTATCCGAATAACATTATAATAATAGGATGTTTAAATTGTATGGGCGTGTTAACAACCACTTTTTTCAACGAAATTTTATAACTTCGCATTATTCCAACATTTGTGCCAAATTTCAGTAATATCGCTTGAGATAAAAATTTTAAGTTTGCTTTTTTAATTGTGTGCTTTATTGGAATAGCCCGCCTCCTGGTCAAATTATCCGGGTTTTCAGATTTTTCTAGTTAGTTGCTAATCTAGACCTACTTGTTTATTAAATTTGAGCTTACTAGCGTACATTTTATATTTTTTTTCTTATGGACGTGATACCGCCCTCTTTTTTAATCACAATACCTGCTTATCTTTCCTGTCGAGTTTCGTTTAAAACGGATAGTAATAAATATATAAATATGTAGTATATTCAAATGTGCTGACCCGAAGTACATGAAATAGGAGGGTTAAATTGTATGGGCGTGTTAACGCCCATTTTTTTTACCGAAAATTTATAGCCTTGTATTATTGAAACATGTATGCCAAATTTTCAAAAAATCGCTTGAGTTTAACGCATTAGATTTGTTTTTTCAATTCTGAGCCTTATGGGTGTAGCCCCGCCCTCCTAGGCAAAATGTTTGGGTTTTAAGATGTTTCTAGGAATTTTCTAATCTACAAGTACTCGTTTATCAAATTTCAGCTCACTGTCGCAAATTTTAATTATTATTCTTATGGGGAACCGGTGCTAGTACTACAAACTCAAGCCGCCTCTTTATTCAAGATCCACTTTCAAAAAAAGTTTTCCTCATAGATACTGGAGCAGACATTTTTGTGATTTCCAAACATCATCGGATAAAAGGTAACAATTGTAATTTTACTAACACTCTTTTCGCCGTAAACGGCACTTCAATTAAAACTTTTGGCACTGTCATATTACAATTATCAGTTGGACTAAGAAGAATATTTTAATGGTTATTCGTAGTTGTTGGTGTCACTTAAGGCATTATTCGTTCATATTTTTATAAATCACTTTAACTTATTAGCAGATTTAATGAATAAAAGACTAGTTGATGGAACAACACTTTTATTTTCTAATGCATGTTTAACAAACAAACCGTCCCTTGGTATTTCTACTATTTTGAAAGATAAGTCATTATATAAGAAACTTTTAAAGGAATTTCCTAAAGTTCAGAATGTTTCCATGTCATTTCAACACACAAAGCAAAACATTTTTCATCGTATTAAAACGATTGGTTCTTCTGTTTATGCAAAGACAAGACCGTAAAAGGCTTAACATTGCTAAAATGGAATTTCAAAAGAAAACGGTCATTGTTGTAAATCATTATTGAACAGCCCTCGTACCCATGCATTGCACAAATTTGATGACGCAGCAGTAGCCAGTTCATTCACTTGGTTACTTCTTATTTTCTTTGAGCTGACAAATTGTGCAATATCGATATTTTGTAATTGGTTCAAAAGCTAAATAATATTTATGAAATAAGTTATTGTCTAGTAAGCGTAAATAAAATTAATAATTGTAAGTAAAACTTATTGTAGAATTATTAAAACTTTGTATAAATAGCTAGAAGAAAACAAAAGAAAGACCGTTGCAGTTACATTTGTAGTTATACACATTTGCGTTGACAGTGGCAAGAGTTAAATTAATGACAAAGATTACCTGCGACTCCCAAAGGACCCTCCTGGTTACAAGTATTATAAAAATAAATACATAAATACATAAGATAATTTGGCGCAGCCGGTAAGGCCTTGCATGCTATTATTCCTGTTTCTGACTTGGAAATTTTCTGTTAGTACACATTTTATATCTCGCATTAAAAAATATTATCGAAACTATCCATAGTTTTGCAGCTCTACTACAAAATTAAAAAGCATACCACAATTAGCAAAACTTTTTTTTCGATTTTTTATTTATTAAATTAAAATTTAAATGGAAATTCCGGAAAAAAATGTATGCAAAATATTTTTGTGACCAGCTTCATGGGTGCACGCATGATATATTAATAATGTGACCATCCGTCCCGATTTCGGCGGGACAGTCCCGATTTCCAGTTCACCGTCCCGGTGTCCCGGAAGGTAGCTTTAAAATGGGAATTTGTCCCGGTTTCCTGTAGCATAATAAACATGTTTGAAAATTTAAAAATGTTTATTCCGTACGTTTTTTTTCCAAAATAGGGCAATAGATTAAACAAGAAATAAGAAAGCAAACTTTTTTTCAAATTGCTCGTGTAGATCAAAAAGTGTAAACGACAAAATCTAGCAACCGTCGCCTGAGTCAACGGCGACCTTAACTATTAATCGGCTTATTTTTTTCTTCAAATGTAACTATGAAGAAAAAAATTTGTTTCCTTAAAAAAAACAAAGTACAAATTAAATGGACTAATTTTATTTTAGCAAAAAAATTAATAGAAGGTACAAAATTTAAAGTAGGAAAATTTGTATAATTTAAACTTGAATTAATTTTTTTTGTTAAGTTTTTTTTAACATGTATGCTATGAAAAAGGTTTTTTAATTCTTTAAAAAGTAACAAATGTTTGAGATTAAAATAAGATTTTAATTTATATAAATTTGTTTTAACAACTTTTTTCTTCCAATACTGTGAAATGCGTTTAATTTAATAAATGCAACTTGATTAAAATTTATATATCTTGTTCGTCACTTGAAGATTTCAAAACTGGTAGTGTAAAAAAACTGGTTAAAAATTATTTTGCGGTGTCCCGGTTTGAGTTACAAAAAAAAATGGTCACGTTATATATTAATATAGGTAACTGCGAAGCGCCAGCTGTTTTGCTTTTTCGTGATGTGATTTAAAAAATGTTGTTTATGTTTTACCAATACACGTGCACAGTGCCTATTAAAGCTGTACTAATACTAACAAGTTTTGCAAAGCCAAGGGAGTTGTCATCACAAAACAGCAATAAAAATCACTGTTGTTTTATTTATTGTACATTTGATATAGATTCGCGGCTACCTGTATTATTGTATCATGGGTTCACGTCTATTGTTTGTGCTGTGGCTTTTTAACCCTTCATGTGTACGCAAGTGTTTTTGCTCGTTTTTTTGTTGTTGTTGGATATTAACTTAAATATCTGGCAAACTCTCTTATTTATAATTAATCTTTTAGGTGAATTAAATAAACTCTATTACATGAATTCAGGTGAGAAACACGTCTCTTTTATTTGCATCTATGCTGAATACACAGCATATTAATCGCGACGAGTTAAACCTAACTGCATTTATTTAAATAAGTAATGTCGTATTTTAAACGAATATAAATATATTCTTAACTGCATCTTTTAAAAATTATCTGTAAGGCCTTGATGTCACACCAGCATCTAATTACTCTTTGTGTCGCGCTGCTAAAAAGCTTAAAACATTAATTGAGTTTAAGCCACCTCTACAGGAGGTTGGGCAAGAAGCGATACTGAAAAAGGTAACATTTGCTGAGCATTTGAGTTTCGTATTTACACCAAATACATGTACCGGTGTTGTTGATTTTCCTAGTGTAGTTGCGCTACCCCCTTGACCCATAAAATTTAAGATGTGTGATGTACAAAAACTAGTTGCCAAACTCAACCCGAAAAAGGTCCCGGTAGTGATGGAATTAGTAACCAGATGCTAATAAAAATGCCTCGTATTGCAATTAGAATCATGTTTTTAATTTTTAATGCCATTTACGACTAGAGTATTATCCCCAAAGGTGGAAGCTTTCCAAAGTTAATATGATTCCAAATCCGGGCAAAGTTCTTACCAAGGCAGAACCATACAGGCCATTAAGTCTGCTATCAACAATGTCAAAACTTTTCGAAAAACTGCTCATGTCAAAATTGTCCCCAATTCTATTTGTAGTGGGTGCATCCCAGACCATAAATTTGGTTTTAGAAGTCAGCATAGCACTATTGAACAAACGCATAGATTGGTTCAATTTATAAGAAAAACATTTGAGGAAAAGAAGTATTGTTGTGCCCTGTTTATTGATGAGTTTCTCAGGCATTTGAAATTGAAGACATACTTACCAATAAACATTCTAAATCTTTCGGAAAGTTACATTCTTGCCCAAAAATTTACAGCTGTGGAAGGATACTTTATGAGTATGCCTGAAACTATCTCCTCCGGTGTGCCACAGGGGAGTATACTGGGGCCATTTTTATATTTGATTTATATGTACTTGTGATATGCCTGTGAGCAGTAGTATCCACACTTCTACATTTGCCGACGATACCGCCTGCCTTAGTATGCACGAAAGCCCTGATGAGGCATCCCGAAAACTCCAGGAACACATTAGCCAGATGGAACTATGGTTAAACTTATGGAGAATTAAGGTAACTGAACAAAAGTGTGTCCATATAACATTTACCTTACGAAGAGATACTTGTTCCCCCATTCGGATTAATAATCAAGGTGTTCCTCAACATTCACATGTGAAATATCTTGGTATACACCTCGATCGACGGCTTACATGGAAACATCACATTTCTATAAGTTAACTCAAATGAAACTAAAATTAACTCAGGTACGTTGGCTGATTGGCAGAAATTTAAATATACGCAGAATACGCAGGCAAATATCTAACAAAACTCGAGTCACATCCTAATCCGCTTGCTCGTAATATTTTGAACTTTACTGGACACATCCGCTTAAAAAAGAGAGATACAAGGGCTCTAATACTAAACACTCCGAATGAAGTTGCTTGAAAATACTTTTTTTTTTGCTTATCACTACTTATGTATTATTTACAACTATCACTTACTTATGTCTGGCATTGGTCGGGCCTATTAATTATATGTTAGATTTAAGATTTGAATACTTATTGTTAGTTCATATATGAAGATACAATAAATAAAAAACATGCATTAAAAAACATATCTTACCTATAGTGTTGTTTGAAATTGGTGCCAGCAACATTGGTAACTAACCACATATAAACATACATGCATATATGTAAGTACATAAAAAGTACGTGCAATTTTTTATCGGGCATGATTCTTTGTGTTTAGTACCTTTAGTGGCACCAACTTCAAACAAAATTATAGATAACATATTTAAAAATATTTTACTTAACTAGATTATATTATTTTTAGCTTTTTAGTGCTTATTTTTGAAGTCGGTTTAATTTTTTTTTTAAAGTTTTGTATAGTACAAAATGTCGATATTAAAACAATTTATTTCTACGTTCATATAAATATCAGCGCGAGAAAATTATACACACACGTACACGCACATACATAAGCACGGAGATATGTAGGTACATATTAATTTTGTGAAAAATTGAATAATGAAAAAATTTCTCTAGTGCAATTTTTAGGTTTTTGGCATTATGTTTAATTTGGTGCTTTTAAAATTTTGGCGATTTATTTTATTTTGCTGATTTTTTCAGTTTTGGCGATTTATTTTTCATACAGGCAATTTTTTTTTTGGTTTTGGCGATTTTTTTAGGTTTTCGGCGATTTTTTCGTTCTGGCGATTTTTTTGATTTTGACGATTTTTTTTTCATTTAGGCGATTTTTTTATTTTTTATATATTTTATTTTTTTGTGGCAATTGTTTTAGTTTTAACACTTTTTTTCTCGTTTTGGCGATTTTTTTTCGGTTTTTGGCTTTTTTTTAATTTTTGGCGACTTTTTTCCTTCTAGCAATTTTTTTGATTTTGACAATTTTTTTTTGTCATTTAGGCGATTTTTTTATTTTTTGGCAACTTTTTTTCATTTAGGCAATTTTTTTTGTTTTGGCGATTTTTTCGGTTTTTGCCGTTTTTTTCATTGTGGGTTTTTATTTAGTTTTGAAATTTTTTTCTCGTTTTGGCGATTTTTTCGGTTTTCGGCGATTTTTTTCGTTTTGGCGGATTTTTTTGATTTTGACGATTTTTTTTTTCATTTAAGCGATTTTTTTTCATATAGAAAATTTTTTTTGTTTTGGCGATTTATTTGGTATTTGGCATTTTATTTTAATTTTTGCGATTTTTTTGATTTTGGCGATTTTATTTTTCATTTAGGCGATTTTTTTTAATTCTTGGCGATTTTTGTTCATGTAAGAATTTTTTTAGTTTTGGCGATTTTTGTTATTGTGGGAATTTTTTTGTTTCTTTTCCCAGCTGAAAAAATATGTATGGATCATATATGATATCCCATATATGGTTCGGATGCGAAAAATGAGGGTATGTATGATTATATATATTGATACATTTTCATACATGTATGTGTAAATTCCCTCCACAGTATGGAAAGTTCGTATTCATACACTCTTGATTCACAAAAGCGCACTGCTGTGCAATAAATTTAATTACTAAAATTAATTTTTTTAAGACTTGAGAGAGAGGTTGTATTTAATGAAACAAATAATTCAAAACGAACTAAAAGTCATTTCATTCATCAAAAGGTCAATCAATTATTTAAAAAACACATAAATCAAAAAAACAAGAAATCAGATTAAAAACTAATGCAATTAATTATAAAAGAAAAAATTATCCGTCTAACAATAGTTTTCAAGACAGTAAAATAAACTTTGTTTCTTATCTAGAGAATTTTGTTACTTTCTATAAAATTAATGACTGGATTATCCTCATGATTATTTGATATATTGAATGGTTTTTTGTAACAAAAAGTTTTTCTTTTTTAAACGTTGAGGGTATGCATATAAACTTTGCACACCGTATGTATTTTCTAATGGATTTCCAATTCAGCAGTGATAAAATTCCAAGCTTTTTTGATTGCAAAAACGATGTTATGTGAGATATCATGTATGCATAAATTCTTATATGGCTCCATATATGTGTGTTTTTTTAGAAGTATAGAACTTCGAATTGAAATAAAACACAAGAAAATCGTTTTAATGTCCATCAATTTGGCTTTATTGGAAGGATAATTTCATGCCATTAATGTTTAAATATGATTTCGGGCATGTGGCCGCCGCGGCTGGCTCGAATAAAGCCAATTCTACAGGCCAACACTTTTTCGAGCATATGGGGCCGTATGTTGGCAATAACGCCACGAATGTTGGCTTCCAAGTCCCCTAACGTTTCTGGTTTGTTGGCGTAGACGAGCGACTTCACATATCCCCAAAGAAAATAATCGAATGGTGTCAAATCACACGATCTTGGTGGCCAATTGACAGCTCCATTCTGCGAAATTATGCGCTCATCGAATGTTTCCTTCGATGAGCCGTCTTGTTGGAACCACAACTTATCCACATTCATGCCATCCAATTCGGGAACAAAATAGTAGGTTATCATGACTCTATACTGGTCTCTATTAACGGTAACTGACTCTCCAGCATTATTTCGGAAGAAGTATGGCCCAATGACTCCACCAGCCCATAGAGCACACCAAACAGTCAGTTTTTGTGGATGTAATGGTGTCTCAAGGGTCTCATATGGATTCTATTCACTCCAAATGCGGCAATTTTGCTTGTTGACAGCCATTCAACCAAAAATGAGCCTCATCACTGAACAAAATTTTGCGATGAAAATCAGCATCGAGATCAATCTCATTTTCGGCCCATACACCAAAATCACGACGCATTGCATGGTCTCGCGGCTTTAATTCTTGCACAAGCTGGATCTTGTAAGGTCGCAAGCCAAGATCTTTGCTAAAAATCTTCCATAAAGTTGATGGACAAAGCTCCAATTGCTGTGCACGGTGGCGAATCGATTCATTCGGGTCCTCTTCAACACTTTGCTCTACAGCGGTAATTGTTTCTTCGGTGCGCACTGTTCGACGTCTCTGCGGATGCGTATTATCACATAGAGTAAACATAGTGCGAAAACGATCCATGGTTAACCGAATTAATTGCTCTGATGGACGATTATGTCGACCATAAAATGGACGGAGCTTGCGGTAAACTTCGCGAACTGAACCATTATTTTCGAAATAAATTTGCACGATTTGCAAGCGTTGTTCTTTTGTCAACCTGTTCATGATGAAATGGCAAACCAAACTAAATATTAATCACTTGACAGCTGACAAAATGGCCGCCAGTTAAAAAAGTGATGCCAACTTAAAGTTCTATACCTCAATAAAAAACACCCATTATTTATATATGGATCCAGATATGAAGAGCTTCATAATTAAATTTTCATATATGAGCTCACATGTTATAATACATTTCATATAATAGTCCATATATTAGTTCATATATAATAGTTTTGAAATGTATAATCCCATATATTTCCATACATGAATTCATACATATTCATATATAGTTATATACATTCATATATTAAAAATATATTGACCATATATAATTTTAGCTGGGTTGACACTTTTTTCTCGTTTTGGCGTTTTTTTCGGTTTTTGGCGTTTACAAACATACCATATGTTTTGTGCATGTGTGTGTTTTTTGAATGCATGTACATAAACATCATGAGGTCATATTAAAAATAATTTCGTTTAATTTTCGAAAATATACAACAAATGTAACACATATTTTCATTTCATGAAATATATAAATAGAAAAATGCATTCCGATGCTCTTTTTGTATCATAAAATGTGTTTTTTGCTATTTAATTTTTCTGCAATTTGATAAATCAACTTTCTTATTTATATTGAACAGCCGATTTTCTTTCATATAGACAATTTTTTTTTTGTTTTGGTGATTTTTTCGTTTTTTGGCGTTTTTATTTCTTTTTGGCAATTTTTTTAGTTTTGACAGTTTTTTCTCGTTTTGAAGATTTTTTTCGGTTTTTGGCGTTTTTTAATTTTGGCAATTTTTTTTCGTTTTGGCAGATTTTTTGATTTTGGCGATTTTTTTTCATTTAAGCGATTTTTTGAATTTTTTGCGATTTTTTTCATATAGGCTATTTTTTTGTTTTGGCGATTTTTTTCCGGTTTTTGGCGTTTTATTTTTTATTTTTGGCGATTTTTTTTTCGTTTTGGCGAATTTTTTTTGATATTGGTAATTTTTTTCATTTCGGCGTTTTTTTTTAATTTTTGACGATTTTTTTTCATATAAGCATTTTTTTGTTTTGGTGATTTTTGCGGATTTTTGTCATTGTGGGAATTTTTTTTTTGTTTTGTCACTTTTTTTCGTTTTGGCGTTTTTTTGGTTTTTGGTTTTTTTAATTTTGGAGATTTTTTTTCGTTTTGGCGATTTTTTTGATTTTGCCGATTTTTTTTCATATAAGCGATTTTTTTTAATTTTTGGCGATTTTTTTTCATATATGCAATTTCTTTTGATTTGGCGATTTTATTTCGGTTTATGGCGTTTTTTTTAATTTTGGCGATTTATTTTCGTTTTGGCGATTTTTTTGGATTTTGGCGATTTTTTTTTCATTTAGGCGATTTTTGTTCACATCAGCATTTATTTTCCTTTGGCGATTTTTTTCGGTTTTTGGCGTTTTTTTTTAATTTTAGCGTTTTTTTTCATTTTGGCAATTTTTTTAAATTTTTGGCGATTTTATAATTTTCGGATTTTTTAGTTTGACCGTTTTTGAAAATTTCAATAGTTTAACTCTAACAGTTTCCAAGATATAGCAATTTGTCAAAATTACATAGTCAAAATTTCATTAACTGATGGACCACCCTTTAATTTAAATTTTTTAATATTAGTGTTAATTGTTGTAGCCTATATAAAAATACACTAATTTTACAAATTTCAAGTGTCAATATACATATGTACATACAAATGTATGTATATTACATGGGACTTTGAAAGTTTTCGTCACTCATTTTGGAATACTCTTTAATTTTTAGCTTTTATATATTTGTTGTTTTAGCGACCAAAGTTCTACATACATTGTCCAAATTTCCGACCCGTAGCTTTTACCGTTCCTGAGAAAATAGCCTTCTTCCTAAAACATGAAATATGTTTAATTATTAGGAAAAAAGTTAAAGTTTTCCAACCCTGGAAACTTTTTTTATTTTGTTAAATTTGAATTTTTTTTTTCAATTATAAATACCAATTTTATTCATACCGAAGTATAAATTTAATAAAAAAGTAATAAAAACTTGTTTCCGGTAGTTATTTTCTATGGGAAAATAGAGTTTGAGTTTTCCAGCTCTGAAACCGTCTGCCCGATTTTGCTGATTTTCAAAAGCAAAACTTTTCGGAAAATTTCTGACACACCAGTCCAAGAACGAAGTCTCTAGCTCTTCTGGGAGCTTGGGAAAACCGATTTCACGTACAGACAGACGGACAGACGGACATCGCTTGTTCGTCTTCCCTATGCGTAAGGATCCAGAATATATATACTTTATGTGTCGCTTATTATTATTGTAGAAATTACAAACGGAATGACAAGCCTATATATACCCTTTTACCATTTTTTTGTAAAGGGTATAAAAATCCAAAAAAAAATTTCAACAACACCCCACCCCTCACAAATCACTGCCAGCTCAAAATTCCCCCCAGATATACATACACAAATTCCAATGTTCAATTGGTCATTCATTCATACATATACAATTGATTAATCTCAATAATACAAATCATGATCAGCCTTAAACTCCTTCCAACATACCTAGACACAGATTCTCTTGGATACATATTACAACAACAACACCCTCAGCTACCTCCAATCACTATCAGCCTTAAGCTCCTACAGACAAACATACACACAAATTCTTACAGACATTCATCCATCTATCTCCACAACACTCCCACCCACCTCAAATCACGATCAGCTTTATGGTCCTTCAGACATACATACAAACAGCTTACTACGTATATATATTACAACAACACCTTTGCCTGCTCCAAATCATGGACAGCCTTAAACTCCTACAAACATACATACACAAATTACGACAGATGTGTAAAAGCTTTCCGTGAGTACCTGCCTTGACGGCCTTACCTCACGGGTGCCAAAGCACCGGGTGCTGGGTTAGACGCCAGACCAACGCCCCCATGCACCCTTTTTAGAATGAACCTATGTCCACTCCGAAAAGGCACATAGGTTGCAATCTTTTGTATATAGTTATCCCTGTACTACATTCAAGTACCTTGCTTAGGTACTTCGAGCTATCTAAACTCTGCTGCTATGTCGAAGTCATAGCTGCTGCTATGTCCGTGCCTATAGCAGCTTCTGTTGAATGGCAACAGCACCTAGAATAGTGTCTGGCTGACCGCGTCACGCCAATCACTAGCATTGATTTAACACTGGGAAGCCAAGACTATTCTCCCAGCGATTTTGGTAGCAACCACAGGCACCACGATAATTCTCCGGCTTCCACGCTATAGTGTTGTGTATACACCATAGCGTAGTCCCCAAGAGAATTCCTCAACCATTGCCGGCACAGCTACCACTCATCCGTAACGAACGCATGCCTGTGTCGCCAAGTATCCAGTGCCTACTACACACATACCAAAATCATCCCTTTAACCCCGTGGGGTAGGCATTTTAGCAAAGGATACTGACGACCGCTACATGCACTCAAACTTCAGAGCAGCGGGAACCACCCTCGCGAGAAGAACGCAAGCACGCCACCAAGATCTTGTACCTACTACGGCTGGGCATAATTGCGAGACGCACCTTGACCTAACAGGGCGGCCTCGAAGTACCGCCCCAGGTAGTACGACAACCATTTCAGTACAGAATCTTGACAACCGCAATGCATTTATCTCTGAGTAGCTCAGCTGTCGGGCAATTTGCCGATTTGTTTAAACATTTGAAAAAAGTTTTAACCCAACATTTTTTTAGAAAAATACGTGAATTATAAAATCACCACGTTGTAACATTATTTATTTTGCAATAGTTTGAATGTTGCAGTAATTGATGTCCTAAAAAATAGCTTGGTAATTTGTTTGTTAAACCATAGAAACATATTCTTGACTATCAGGGCAATTATAAATAAAATTTCGTGAGAAATTTTTAATTTTTTAAATTAGAATTTTTTTCCCTATTACTTTCTATTAGGTGGAACTTTTAACCGGGAAAAATTTCTCGCGCAGTTTTATTCATGATTGCCTTCTACATAAATTTGATTTAAGCTTTCCGATTGAATTTAAAATTAATTACTTTATTGGAACACTGATAAGGATCAACAAACAAAAAGCTTTGAACAATTAATTATCAAAAAGTCGCCTGACCGCTTAAACCAAAAAGTATATGTAAACGTGCATGTATTTAAGAAGGGACACCAAAAGATAACGTAAGTGTTGTTACCGTTACATAAACCGTTCACATAAACATTTTCTTTTTAAGTGCAAGCAAAAGCATCTATCTTTCCGGGACGCTCGCTATCATATTAAATACGAAATTAGTAAAAGTATAAAAAATAAAAGACAAAATATCGGCTGAGTACTAAGCCGCCGATAAGCCGAGTGGTTCGGCGGCGGCTCGGCTTGTCGAAAAAAATCGGCTGACTGGATAGCCGCCAGCCGCGCCGGTACCGCTTGCTACTCTGTTTCCCATTGGCATTAGGAAAACTTATTTTCCCGTCGGCATTAGGTAAAACCGATTTCATGATTTTTCCCGTCGGAATATACACACATAAAAACTTCCAAACCATGAACGCCCTTAATCCATTCGCTCAAAATATTCCGCATACATTTTACCACGTACAGACAGACAGACAGACATAAACTTAATTTTTTTTATGCATGTTTTTTTATTTATTGTATCTTCATATATGAACTAAGAATAAGTATTCAAATCTTAAATCTAACATGTAATTAATAGGCCCGACCAATGCCAGACATAAGTAAGTGATAGTTGTAAATAATACATAAGTAGTGATAAGCAAAAAAAAAGTATTTTCAAGCAACTTTATTCGGAGTGTTTAGTATTAGAGCCCTTGTATCTCTCTTTTTTAAGCGGATGTGTCCAGTAAAGTTCAAAATATTACGAGCAAGCGGATTAGGATGTGACTCGAGTTTTGTTAGATATTTGCGTGCGTATTTTGCAATTTCTTCAGTCACTAGTGGCATATTTAAATCACGATGTATATTTGAATTCTTAATGTACCATGGAGCAGATGTTATTAACCTTAAAATTTTGTTTTGTCTTCGTTGAATTCTCTCTACTTTAGAAGCAGAAGCAGTGCCCCATAACTGAATACCGTAACACCATATTGGCCTTAAAAGCGACTTGTATATTAAAAGTTTGCAGTCTAGGCTGAGTGTTAAATTTCTGCCAATCAGCCAATGTACCTGAGTTAATTTTACTTTCATTTGAGTTAACTTATAGTCAATGTGATGTTTCCATGTAAGCCGTCGATCGAGGTGTATACCAAGATATTTCACATGTGAATGTTGAGGAACAACTTGATTATTAATCCGAATGGGGGAACAAGCATCTCTTCGTAATGTTGTGAGTCATTAAAGACAATAACAACAAAAACAACAACAAAATATAAAACAACAGTCAATCAGCAAGAACTACTAAGTGCCGACGGTGCAAACCAATGAAAATAATAAGTAATAATAATAAAATATAAATAACAAGTGCTGACCGCGCAATAGCAGCAACAACAACAGCAACAGTAACAACAGCCGCAGTAGCAACAACATTAAGTATAAAAATTAGTATAAATAGCTGGTAATTTTTAGTCTAAGGGCCTGGTGTAAAATTATAATTAATTAAATAAACAGTCTGCGATATCCACGGATCCCTCCAGACTTAATAATAAATAGAAAATAAATAAACAGACTTAATAATAAATAGAAAATAAATAAACAGACTTAATAATAAATAGAAAATAAATAAATAGATTACAACAATTGGCGCAGCCGGTAACCGCGTAAAAAGTTTTTTTAATTAATAAATTAATATTTTTTTTTAATTGAGAAATTTTGCGCGGCTAAGAATCTAGAAATCGTTTTGTGCCGGCATTAGCAAAAATATAAAAAAGGTGGTAAATAAAGAGGAAATTAAAATAAAATAAAGTGCAGTGTGATATAAAGTGAATATATCTAAAGAAAAAAAATTAATTAAAAACGTTTGCAGAAAAAGAAAACTTCAGAAATTCTAAATATTGAAAGATTTTGAAAGTATAAAAAGTAAATTATTTCCCGTGAGATTTCAAAAATTTTTTGCTTTTAAATTGAGTCTTATGAAAAAAACTCTATGTCTGGGTGTGACATAATCCTTTTGGAGCCTTAAAAATCCACACAAATAACTGAAACAAAATTGTTAACTTAAAAACAAACAAAAAATATATATAAAAAATTTTATGTACTTTATGCAGTAACTGAAACTGAAAGTTCATTTAACTTTTGTATAGAATAATATAAAAAAACAAACACACAAACTGCAGAAAAATATGCAACCAAATTTTTGTAATACGATACAATGCATTTATATAAATTGAATTAAAAAAATATAAATAAATTAAAATTAATAAAAAAAACGCTTATTATAATAAAACTCATGTACTATATCCTTAAAGTGAGAATTACAAAGAAGAGTTGTACATAAACAATAATTTCGCTGTCTGCCTGTTTCTTGGAAAAAAATCAATCAAGGACAGAGTAAAGACTACCATCCTTTGGATTGTCTTTGGCTGGACAGTAGAGCTCTCAACTGAATATGCGTTCCACGGAGTGGCGGCTGGTAAATATACTTTGAATTTTTTTTTATGGCCAACCCTCAGACAAGAACGGACGACCTGATTGAAAAACTGCATGAATATAACTATGCAGTAGATAGTCTGCAGGTACACGCGTGGACAGAATTACGGAGCCTGGAGGTAGGAAAAGAAGTGATAGAGGAGCATAGGGCAATAATTAGACAACAAAAACTGACCAAGTTAGAGGAAGTAGGATACATAATACAATTAATAGGTGAACTTAAGAGGAACCAAATAACAGAGTTCAAAGGTAACGTAGCAGACTTAGAGGAGGCTAAAACACTTTGTGAGAAGGAGAGTCGGAGATTAAGGGAACAAATAAAATATACGGACGAATTACTCGAACAGGCGGTAGAAGAAAACGGGCAACTAGTACAGAAATTGAAAGAAAAGGGATTGACAGAAGAAAGGTTAAAAAAGGAACTAAAAAGGCTACAACAGATAGACACAGAAGACGACACGATACAGAGACTGCGGACGGCATTAGAGAACGCAAGGCGAGAACTAGATATAGTCCACAGATCCAGAACACCGACTCCGTCCGTGAGTGAGGAATTGTCGGCAGTAGGCGGCCATATTCCAACCATAGTAGTAAGCCAGGCACACCAAGACAGAAGCCTCTCGAGTCCTCCGCAGAAGAAGGAAACCACCAGGGAACCAGAAATTACCTGGGAAGAAAGGCAAGCACTAGAGTTAATAGACAAAGTGAAAACTCTATCAGCTAACGCAAGGAAAGCCGGCAGCAGAGGGTACACCAAAGAGACAACAGCCAGGAAGCTAGGGCAATTGGAGCAATATAGAGAGGAGTTTGAAAAGCTAGACAGATTAGCCACACACAACAACAAGGCGATTGAAGAATTTGGACGCTTGCTGGAAACGGCACGGGGGTGGCTAGGAAGGCGCTCACCATCACCAGTACAAGGAAATAACCTAGAACAAACAATCAGAATGCCAGCACTTTCAGAAATCACTAAAATAGTGAATAACACGGTCCCATCATTTTTTGGTACCGATGGACCCGACTTGTCAGCTGAAGTATACAGATACATCCAGGGATGTAAGATGGTGGAGAAAGAATTACTGACTGAGGCAAACAACGGTTTGACTCAGGATGTGATTCAATGCTTAAAATTAAGGCTACAGGGTGCTGCATATTCGAAGTTTTCCCAAATCAATTTCAGTTCGGTAGACGCACTCTGCAACGCTATAAAAAAGCACTACCTGAAGAGAAAGAGCTTGGACGAGATAAGAGAATTGATGGCGGGTTGCAGACAGTCCATCAGAGAATCGGCGAGCAAATTCGGGGAACGGTTGGAACAGTTGCTAAACGAAGCAGTTACAACAATTGAAAACCAGTGGTCAGAGGGGCCAGACCGTGATGCGATGGTGGGAGATTTCAAGAGGTTATCCGTAAAGAGCTTCATCAGGGGTCTTAGAGATCAGGCTCTAAAGGTACGGCTCATTGGACAAGAGGGAGAAGAGCTGAGCTCCCTGGTAACACTGATGGAAGAGGCGGAAGAGCTGTTTGGCGAACCACAACATATGGTAAACACTCTGTCGTCAACAACACCCTGCAGTTTCTGCGGCAAACAAGGGCATGGAAGAACGAATTGCGCAGAAAGACTGAACACGCCTTATTGCGTCCACTGCGGTAAATATGGACACGAAGTGGGGCCGAAGTGTAAAACCAAGACGAGCCACCGAGAGAGTTGCCAATACTGCCGGAATAATGGACACACTATTGAAGATTGCAGGAAAAGGCTGAGTTCCCTGTACTGTGGAGCTTGTCAGGTAAGCGGCCACAGAGAAAACCAATTTTGTAAGCGGCCACAACAGAGCAATAATACCAGTCCGACTATCCAGCGTAACAACATGTACAGTTACGATAACGAACATCCCCATAGACGGTTTCACGCGGGAAAACACAATCCGGTAGAAAAGAGTATGCCCATGCGAACAGACAGCCAGTTTGTTTTAAATGCAACCAATTAGGCCACTTTGCCAGAAATTGTCCAAATTATTATGAGCCAAACAGGGCGCAATCGGGACCCAATTACATACCAAAACCCCCGGTAGTACGAACTTTGGGAAACACAAACGGCAGCAAGCCGTTGAACCCCTCTGCGCGAAATTACCTACCGAACCGTGAACCAACACGACCAGCCTATGCCCAAGTGGACGCAAGTCACTCACCACTACAAGAACACATGGGAGTGAGTAAAATATATAGTCAACCGGGAAACGAATACAGGCCCAGTTACAGCCAATAACTGGAGAGCCAGCAGAAGACAGAGAAATAATTTGGCACAGAAGAAAAAACAACACCACAGACACCAGAACAAATAGGGCGAATGAAGACACAGAGTCGGTGGAAGAGGCACCGACGGTAATCACCCACAAGGCACAGGTACATCGAGAGGGAAAAGTTACTTTTCCTCGTGACCCCGACTATGCATTTCATATGCAAAATGCATTAGTCAACTCAAATACAACACCGACCGAGGGCGAGATATTGACAACACAAAAGGTGCTGATAAATGAAGGTTGTGTGGGCAGCTCGAACCGAAAGCCCGAAAGTGCATCTCATGTGAAAGATGCACAACCAAAAAGGAATTGGGGAGTAGTCTTAGGACACATACCGCATCTGGTCAATAGCAGCAAGGGTGATATGGGGCCACCAGATAACATAAATGCAGTGTACATCACCATCCCGTGCGAAGAAGCCCGAGCGGGAGAGCTGACACTACTAGTAGACACAGGGGCAGACTCAAGTATACTGAGGGAAGAGGTCATGAGAGGTTACCCTAAGAAAAGGTTTGGCGAAATGAAGATCTTAACGGGCGCCTTTGGTGGAGGCGCCACAACTAGGTTTGCAATAACCTTAAACATAGACCAGAGGGAAGACATAAATTGGAACTTCCATGTGGTGTCAGGCTGTAATAAAATCCCGGGAGACGGCATTCTCGGAAGGGACAACATTTGGAACCGGAGTGTGTTAGACTCAATAAGAGGCACTTTGAGGTTATTTAAAAGGGAAAAAACAAGTGTATTAAGACCTTTCGACTTCATGACGAAGTGGCGCATTACACGGCCTATATAGAAAAGACCGCCAGCCTTCAGCAAAGAGCAGTTACAATAGTGCCGACACAAATCAACTCAAAGGACAAAACTATAGTTATCCACAAGCAAGAATTGGCCCCAGGTGTCTACTTGGGAAACACGGTTGTCAACGTAACACAGGGGAAGGCGGCCGTAAGCATACTAAACTCGACAGAGGAAGAGTTACCATTACACGCAACACGAGGTAGCAGGAAAACAAGCATTGCCAAAGATAAACCAGAAAGACAGAATAGAACATTTGAAAAGCATCATAATGACGGAAAAAAATTAGAATATAGAAGAGACTGAGTCCATGAACAGGCTGTGTGAGAACTTTCACGATGTGTTCATGCTGAACGGTGACAAACTACCGTTCACCCCATTAGTAAAGCATAAAATACCCGTAAAAGGAGAACAGCAGCCTATCAACCAAAGACAGTATCGTCTACCTCAAATCCACAAAGAGGAAATCAATCGACAAGTGTCAGAGCTACTGCAGGAAGGAATAATAAGCCCAAGTATATCTCCATGGAATTCACCAATATTATTAGTTCCCAAAAAATCACAAGACGGTCAGAAGATATTCAGACTGGTCGTTGATTTTCGTAAATTGAATAAGGCTACAATAAAACAGGTGTTCCCTATTCCTAGGATTGACGAAATCTTGGATCAATTAGGAAATAGTCGGTACTTTACCACGTTGGATCTAGCGAGTGGATACCATCAAGTTCTAGTAAATGAAGAGGACAAAGAAAAAACAGCATTCAGTACAGACAAAGGCCATTTCGAGTTCAACAGAATGCCATTCGGCTTAACAGGGGCACCGGCCACTTTCCAAATGGTCATGAACACTATCCTGACAGGCCTACAGGGCCTGGACTGCTTCGTATACCTGGACGATATAGTGGTATACGGACGAAATGTAGCGGACCACGAAAGAAAAATTACAAATGTCCTCACAAGACTCCGCGAGAGCGGTCTCAAGTTAAATACCAAAAAATGTCAATTTCTAAGACGAGAAATCGTCTATTTAGGCCACAAATGCTCAAGTGAGGGAGCACTACCCGACCCCTCCAAGGTAGATTGTGTGAAGCAACTTAAGCCCCCAAGAAATATCAAAGAGGTGCAGGCACTCCTAGGGTTGATCAACTACTACAGAAAATTTGTTGCAGGCATGGCAAAACTGGCCGCTCCAATAACGAAATTGCTAAAAAGGGATACTAAGTTCATGTGGACTTTAGAATGTCAAGAGGCCTTAGACAAGGTCAAAGAAAGCATTGCGAATCCCCCAATCCTGATTTATCCAGATTTTACCCAACCATTTAGAGTAACAACAGATGCAAGTAACGAAGCATTAGGAGCAGTCTTGTCGCAAATAAAGGACGGAAAGGATCATCCAATTGCATTTGCCAGCAGAACCCTCAGTGACACCGAAAAAAGATATTCAACAATAGGAAAAGAAATGCTCGGCATAGTATGGGCCACACATACTTTCCGCCCATATCTTCTGGGCCGACACTTCACCGTATTTACAGACCATCAGCCCCTGAGGGGAATAGCCAACCTCAAAGACCAAACTTCAAGACTTGCACGGTTTAGGCACAAGCTGTCAGAATACGAGTTCGAAATTGCCTACAAACCAGGGAAGACTAATTTGAACGCAGACGCATTAAGCAGGCTGCCAACAAAATATCAAAATATTGGAGTGATAACCAGAGCTCAGGCGAAAAACAAAGAATCAAGTGAACAGACTAAAATCCTGAAAGACCCAGAAAAGGAAGATGAGTATATGGATGGCGAGAACCCCGCCACAACAACGTTCCTAACACAGAAAAAGGATATCTAAGAAGTCCTAAGAAGCTTCCATGATTCGCCCCTAGGGGGTCATCAAGGCAGTTGGAAAACCTACAGAAGGATAAGGAAGCAATATAAATGGAAGGGCATGGTGAGAAATATCAAAGAATATATAAAAAACTGTCCGAAATGCCAAAAGAATAAAAGCGGGCCACTCATTAAGGAGCCCATGGTCTTAACCGATACACCAACAAGACCTTTCGAAAAGGTTTATATGGACATGGTAGGCCCCCTGCCAGTAACTACAATGGGTAACAAATACATCCTGACGTTTCAGGATGATTTGTCAAAATTTTTTATTTGCGCGCCCATGCCGGATGCAGAAGCAGAAACAGTGGCAAGAATTTTCTACAACGAAATCATAACAAAGTATGGTATACCAACAAAGCTCATAACGGATAATGGTACAAACTTTACTTCCAAGTTGTTCGGGGGTGTGTGTAAACTTTTGAGAATAAAAAAGCAACATATCACTCCCTACCATCCGCAAGCCAACGGGTCTCTCGAAAGGAGTCACCGACCATTGGCTGAGTACCTGAGAAGCTTTGTGAAGGAGGACGGGTCCAACTGGGATCAGTGGTTGGCTCCGGCAATGCATGTGCATAACCACTCAGATCACGTATCTACCGGCCAGACCCCGTTCAAAGTGCTTTATGGGTTTGACTCACCATTACCGTCAAACCTCAAAGTAAGCACCCCGATGTACAACCCATACGACTACTCTAAGGTACTGAAGCACCAAATGCAAAAGGCTTATGAAATGGCACAAAAGCAGCAAGAAAAGGCCAAGCTCCGCTCAAAAGAGCAGTATGATAGAACGGCAAGGCCTAGCACCCTGAAGGTAGGCGATAAAGTACTGATAAAAGCGCAGATGCGAAAAAACAAATTTTCACCCCTTTGGGAGGGGCCCTACGAAATAAAAAATCTTCCCTCACCAGTAAATGTCCAGATATTAGCAAAAAGAGGATTAAAGACGCTCCATCGGAATTTAGTCAAACCATTTGTAGAGAGATGATTTACAGACGGCGCGGACGAAATAAGAATTGCCACTAAAATACGGAATACATAAAATGTCCGACAACAAGAAAACACAAGGAACTCACCCCAAACTCAACAGACGCCAACTATAAATTATAGGATAAATTTGTCGGACATGGGAAATAGTGTGCAGTAATAATAAAACAAAATAAAAATAATAAAAAACAACAGAGGGCTGAAGTTAATCATAGGTTTAAATAACATAACTCCGGTACCAAACTAACAAAACGTCAACACATAGTTTCCACTTGTAGGGTTGATGGTATTAGTCCTCACACGAGAAGCCACCGCAGAATTGTTCATCGAGAGACTGGAATCTTATAATGGTTACACTGAAATTCACGTAGGCAGCACCCAGATCGTGGAAAGGTACGACTACATAATACACGTAATCAATCTGGACGACATCGAGCGGGTACTGGAACAATTCCATAATAATTTAGATGCTATTGGCGAGACACCCCACCGAGTCATCGCGAAAACCCAGCTAGACGAGATAGAGGACATCATGCACACACTTCTCCCCCATAGAAGAATCAGAGGTCTGGTGAACGCAGGAGGTGCCTATCTGAGATTCATTTTCGGCACCATGGATGAAGAAGACAGACAAAATATAGAGGAGCACCAGAGGGTATTAGATGAAAATAATCACCAGCTGATAGAGGGACTAAACCAACAGATAGTCATTAATGACAATTTCAATAAGTCCCTGCAGAAACTAAAAACCGCTATACTATCATATAGACGCGACATCGAGAACAAACTCAATGCAGCAAGCAAGCTGGACGAACGATTGGTGAACGAGAATCTGGCCATATTACAACTACTGAAAATATCGATTTTTAAAGGGAAATTGGAAAGCTTGCAGCAAGCCACAGCATTCGCCAAGACCGGAATTTTCCCACCGCCCCTGTTAACCAAGACTGAGATTGACACCTTTCAAATAGACATCGAGAAACTGAGAGGTGTTAAAATCGGCATGATAACAAGCCAGACGCGAACGATTAGTCTGCTTATAAAAGTGCCCGCGGCCAAAGTCTCGTTGCAGAAATCCATTGTAGCAGCAATACCAAATCAAGAGAAGCTGCAAATAGATGAACCTCTGAAAGTGGTCCTGAGGAGTGGAAAGAAAAAACTCACATTTGTGGAGGGCAAAGCACTGTTCGAGCTGACGGAATCCCGAAACTGCATTTTTAAACAACCATGCAAGATGACGCGAAAGACAGGCAGCGAAATCATTCAACTAGATAACGGTAGACTAATATTGATAAACACAAACCATACGCGCTTGAAGAGTACTTGCGACGACCGAGTGATCAGTCTCCAGGGACACTACCACATTCAATTTAATAATTGTACTATACAAATTGGTAACAGGACACTCAAAAATAGACTACTGAAGTACGAGCAAAGCTACGCAATACCCCAAGGGACAGAATCTCAGTACAGAGAAACCGCTAATATTCGCAGATATAGTTCTCAACCAGGAGAGAAATATCAAGAGAATAAGCGAGCTGCATTTCCACAAGGTCGTGGTAACAACTACAAGTACTATAACACTACTAATAATAGCAATCCTTGGAGTTACGGTGGTGGTCCTGTGCAAAAGACAGGGAAATGTAAGGGTTAAGATAACAGAAAATAAAATAACCAAAGGAGCCATTAGGAGGTCGAAGACGAGCAAAAACCTCACACCCAAGGAAGTCAGCAACACAACGGTATAATAACACTAATAACAACAAATTGCCCTTCAATTACCGGTAAAATAAATTTAAATAAAATGAAACGGAAAATAGAAGCATTTGCAAACAACACTGTTGTTTGCACATGCTTGGTACAGATGGTAGATATACACTCCTACGCATCTATTAAGAATTAGCACACCATTAGTTAAAAAAAAAAAAAAATATATATATAAAAAAAACAAAGCACAAAACACAAACAAAGCTAACAATAAAAAGGAAATATACATACTTACGTATAACAATAACAATACTAATAACATACATCCATGCATACATATGTACATATAACAATGCCTACATACACATATACATACATAAATACATATAACAGATCTACATTATTGCTAAAATTTCATGCATACAAAAAATTGTCAACTGAAAAAAAAGAGAAGTTCTTGCCATGCACCAACACATGTATAAACAACTAGCAAAACGTTGATTATGCATGTTAGGTAAACAGCCATTTTTAAGGCCACAAGAAATTTAAAAAACAAGAATATTGTTAACTAGGTCAAGTTTAAATCAAATATATAAACAAACTAACCAAATATTATATATACATACGTATATTATTAAAGTAAGGTAGGTCAAGAAAAAAGGAAATTTAAAGAATATATAAGAAAACATTAAGAACATTATATTTGTAAAACTAGGATGTAATAATATAAGCATATGAATATGTACATTCATAAAAATTAAAATTTTAAAATAAATGTAATGTGTAATGAAACCATTCAGTGCGTGTGATCTATGTGTACATATTTTTTTATTTATTTCAATTCATATATAAAATAAATTAGTTGCAAGATTTTTTAACGCCTAAAATACATAAATATAAGCTTGTGGTAATTAAAAAAAAAAGATAATTAAAATGTAAAAAAAACAACTAAATGTTTTTAAGAAGCCCTACACTTATTTTTTTGTGGTATTTTCTTTCAATGATTTGTGTTCTTGTTATTGTGTTAATAATAATTATTTTCTATTTGTTTATTTCTTTTAACATAAAAAAAATTTTTCACAAACTAAACGATTTTTTTTTTAAACTGTTGTTACTGTTGAATTTCATAGAAGGATGAGCGAGAGCCGTTAATGACACGTGGGGCAAGGAGGTGCCGGGTCGTATGGCCTTCTTCAGCTCAGAAGATTCTTATTCGGACGAGCTACCTGTTATTGGTTTGAAAAATGTTGACGATCGTTATCCGCCACAAAAGAAATCATTTCTGATGCTTTACTACATGTATGAAAACTATATTGATAAATTTGAATGGTTTGTTCGGGCCGATGATGATGTCTACATAGAGCCGCAGAAATTGGGGAAGGTTTTAAGGTCCATAGACAGTTCAAAACCGCGGTAAGATAACAGTTTCCCCATTTACCCCACGCAATCAGTTCGAAGCATCCAAAATTGGGATGCTTCTCCTTCGGAAGGGGGGAGGGATGTTGTGAGTCATTAAAGACAATAACAACAAAAACAACAACAAAATATAAAACAACAATCAATCAGCAAGAACTACTAAGTGCCGACGGTGCAAACCAATGAAAATAATAAGTAATAATAATAAAATATAAATAACAAGTGCTGACCGCGCAATAGCAGCAACAACAACAGCAACAGTAACAACAGCCGCAGTAGCAACAACATTAAATATAAAAATTAGTATAAATAGCTGGTAATTATTAGTCTAAGGGCCTGGTGTAAAATTATAATTAATTAAATAAACAGTCTGCGATATCCACGGATCCCTCCAGACTTAATAATAAATAGAAAATAAATAAACAGACTTAATAATAAATAGAAAATAAATAAACAGACTTAATAATAAATAGAAAATAAATAAATAGATTACAACAGTAAGGTAAATGTTATATGGACACACTTTTGTTCATTTACCTTAATTCTCCATAAGTTTAACCATAGCTCCATCTGGCTTATGTGTTCCTGGAGTTTTCGGGATGCCTCATCAGGGTTTTCGTGCATACTAAGGCAGGCGGTATCGTCGGCAAATGTAGAAGTGTGGATACTACTGCTCACAGGCATATCACAAGTATAAATCAAATATAAAAATGGCCCCAGTATACTCCCCTATGGCACACCGGATGAGATAGTTTCAGGCATACTCATAAAGTGTCCTTCCACAACTGTAAATTTTCGTGCAAAAATTTAACTTTCCAAAAGATTTAGAATCTTTATTGGTAAGTATGTCTTCAAAATCAGGCCTTCATGCCACACTTTATCAAATGCCTGAGAAACATCAATAAACAGGGCGGAACAATACTTCTTTTTCTCAAATGTTTTTCTGATAAATTGAACCAATCTATGCGTGGGCTCAATGGTGCTATACTGGCTTCTAAAACCAAATTGATTGTCCGGGATGCACCCATTATCAGTTAAGACTGAAGACAATTTTGTCATGAGTAGCTTTTCAAAAAGCTTTGACACTGTTGACAGTAAACTTATTGGCCTATATGACTCAGCCTTGGTAAGATCTTCACCTGGCTTTGGAATCATTTTAACCTTGGCAAGCTTCCAGCAGTCGTAAAATGTCATTAAAAATGAATAACAGGATTCTAATTGCAGTACGAGGTGACTTAATCAGCATCTGGTTACTAATTCCATCCATACCGGGAGCTTTTTTCGGGTTGAGTTCGGCAATTAGTTTTTGTACATCACACATCGTAAATTTTAAGGGTCGAGTGGGTAGTACAACTACACTCGGAAAATCAACAACAGCGGTACATGTATTTGGTGTAAATGCGGAAGTCAAATGATCAGCAAATAGGGTTACCTTTCTTAGTATCGCTTCTTGCCCAACCTCCGGTAGATGTGCGCAGAGGTGGCTTAAACTCAACGAGTGTTTTGAGCCTTTTAGCAGCACGCCACAAAGAGTAATTAGATGCTGGTGTGACATTAAGACCTTCCAGATAATTTTTAAAAGATGCAGATTTTTCAGATGCAAGCAACTCTTGGAGTCGTTTAGTGCACTCTTTAAATCTGATTTTGTGTTGAGGTGATCTGTGCTGTTGCTATTCCCTTCTAGCTCTTCTTTTTTCACGTACGAGATGTTCATCATCTGTAGAATAAATTTTATTGAACCCAGTATGCGGATGGGAGGTAGTGGCATGTTCAGAAGATTGTTTAATATTCTCGTTAAGATTTGCAATGTTCGATTCAATATCATTGGGTGTTCTTCGCGTAATATTTTCCGTGCAATGACTACTAAGATATTTTTTGAATGCCAGCCAATTAACACGATTTATTATCTTGATATAAACTAAATGTAAACAAAAAACTCTTAATGTAAACAAAAAACTCCTAATGTAAACAAAAAACATCAAAGCGTCACCGAAATCATAGATTTTAATTACCCAAATTTCACAATTATAACCCAAATTTAACAATTTCAACCTAAAATTTAACAATTTCAACCCCAATTTCACAATTTTAATTGCGGCAGAATTAGTAGTTCCCTACTATTATTGACTTTTTCAATGATTCCAATACATTTCACACAAATACACCTCGTCACAAAAAGTTATTGCCATAGTCTAAAAATTAACGTTTTTACAAGCAGTTGTTTTACTTTTTATTATTATCCCAGTGAAAAAAATGGAAGTCATTCTAGTGGAACTACATTGTCATTGCTTCCAAGAAATCGATATTTTTAATTTGCCGAGAGTGAACAAAAAACCATGTAGAAGATTACTTTAGTCATACAAAATCTTGTAACTCCTCCATAGTGTTAGAAAATACTCACCAGAATTTAAAAAAAATTTATTTTTTTAAAGAAATTTATGAACTATTTTTAGTCTAAAATTTAAAAGTTATTTGCTTAAATTTACATGAAAACACTGTTTCGGGCTTAAATTCGTATAAAAAGAAACGAATTGTTAAAAAGGCAACTATTTACCATTTTTCCTAGATGAAAATATTATCGTAGAACACAAAAAAGGGAATTTTTCTTAATATCGCTTCCAATTCAGTGACCAGGCATCGAAAAAGAGAACTTCTTGCAATGACAACCCTATGTGAAAATCATTAGATCGGATCGAAATTTGCACTACTTCCGCATCGTAAACTCTACATTTTCATGACTTTTTTGGAGTCTCTTTTTTTACTGGGATGTTTTTACCTTTTCCTCTAAAATTACAATTATTTGAGTTCTTTCAACTGAAATTTCCCAGTATAAAGTCTTAGAACTCAAAAATTAAATAAATTTAATTTTTTTGTCATATTGGAAAACTAAATATACCTTAGAGGATTATTATTTTACTTTGTTTCCAAAGTTTGCATAGGAATATGTTTTAAGACGCAATTAATAATATTATTATACCCTTTACCAAAAAATGGTAAAAGGGTATATAGGTTTGTCATTCCGTTTGTTATTTCTACAATATTAATAAGCGACACATAAAGTATATATATTCTGGATCCTTATGCATAGGGAAGACGAACAAGCGATGTCCGTCTGTCTGCACGTGAAATCGGTTTTCCCAACCTCCCAGAACAGCTAGAGACTTCGTTCTTGAACTGGTGTGTCAGAAATTTTCCGAAAAATTTTGCGATTTAAAAGCAGCAAAATCGGGCATACGGTTTCAGAGCTGGAAAACTCAAACTCTATTTTCCCATAGAAAATAACTACCGGAAACAAGTTTTTATTACTTTTTTATTAAATTAACTTATTTTATACTTCGGTATGAATAAAATTGGTATTTATAATTGAAAAAAAATTTTCAAATTTAACAAAATAAAAAAACGTTTCCAGGGTTGGAAAACTTTAACTTTTTTCCTAATAATTAAACATATTTCATGTTTTACGAAGAAGGCTATTTTCTCAGGAACGGCAAAAGCTACGGGTCGGAAATTTGGACAGTGTATGTAGAACTTTGGTCGCTACAACAACAAATATATAAAAGCTAAAAATTAAAGGGTGTTCCAAAATGCGTCACGAAAACTTTTAAAATCCCATGTAACATACATACAATTGTATGTACATATGTATATTGACACTTGAAATTTGTAAAATTAGTGTATTTTTATATAGGCTACAACAATTACCACTAAAATTAAAAAAATTTAAATTAAAAAATTTAAATTTAAATTAAATTAAATTAAATTAAAAATTTAAATTTTGACTATGTAATTTTGACAAATTGCTATATCTTGGAAACTGTAAGAGTTAAACTCTTGAAATTTTCAAAAACGGTCAAACTAAAAAATCCGAAAATTATAAAATCGCCAAAAATTAAAAAAAATCGCCAAAACGAAAAAAATTACCAAAATGAAAAAAAATCGCTTAAATTAAAAAAAAAAAAACGCCAAAAACTGAAAAAAATCGCCAAAACGAGAAAAACGTGTCAAAACTCAAAAAAATTCCCACAATGACAAAAAACGCCAAAAACCGCAAAATCGCCATAACAAAAAAAATGCTTATATGAACAAAAATCCCCAAAAATTAAAAAAAATCGCCTAAGTGAACAAAAAAATTCCCAAAATCCAAATAAATCGCCAAAACGAAAATAAATCGCCAAAATTAAAAAAAAGCATAAACCGAAAAAAATCGCCAAAACAAACAAAAAATTGCCTCTATGAAAATAATCGCCAAAAATTAAAAAAATCGTTTAAATGAAAAAAAATCGGCAAAGTCAAAAAAAATCGCCAAAACAAAATATATGCTTATATGAAAAAAAATCGCCCAAATGAAAAAAATGGCCAAAATTAAACAAATCGCCAAAACGAAAATAAATCGCCAAAATTAAAAAAACGCCAAAAACCGAAAAAAATCGCCAAAACAAAAACAAAATTATCTATATGAAAAAAAATCGCCAAAAATTAAAAAAATCGCTTAAATGAAAAAAATCAGCAAAATCAAAAAAATCGCCAAAACGAGAAAAAAGTGTCAAAACTAAAAAATTGCCAAAAAGAAATAAAAACGCCAAAAACCAAAAAAATCGAAAGCGTGGGCGAAGCCCGAATTCTTCAAAAATTTCATCCGCTCCAAAGATGTCTAGGGATAACAGCGCATCCTCAACTAATCGCCAAAACCGTTTTAAAATTTTGAAATGAGAAAGACAAACCCGATGTATCCTCGAATAAAACATCCAAGCCGCCACCAATCTACTTGAGAGAGAAAAATTCAAATGCCCTCATTAAAAAATTAATTTCGGTCATTGGTGAAAATAAATTCCACATTGTCCCAATAAAACGTGGCAACATCGATGAAACGAAAATTCAAATTTATGACGAAAAGGATTTCTGCAAAATGGTTTCTGAATTTGAAACAAATAAAACAAGCTTCTACACATACCAGCTTAAGAGCGCTAAAGGCCTGCAGATCGTATTGAAGGGCATAGATTCTTATGTTGTTCCTGAAGAAATAAAAGATGCACTCGTCCTCCAGTGATTTAAGGTAAAGAATGTATCTAAAATAATGAACAGAGAAAAGGTACCCCAACCCCTATTTCGTGTTGAACTGGAGCCGAATGATATACAGTTGAAAAAAAAACGAGACTCATCCTATTTATAGCCTAAAATACCTTTTATACAGAAAAAGAGCCACATAAGCGTGCAGGTCCCGTGCAGTGTCATAATTGCCAAGAATATGGCCATACAAAAGCTTACTGTAATTTACCTACAGTGTGTGTTATCTGCTGTGAATTGCACGGTACTGCAAGTTTTACCAAACCAAAAGATCAAGCGGAAACTTGACAGAGGATGTCCTGTGTACTCTTTCGTCAAGCAGGCTATGGTGCAAAAACCCAAATTAGCTTCAGCTGAACCATTAAACGCGTACTCCTCCTCTCTCTCTCTCTCTGAGAATCATTTGACTTCTAGAAGCCTCTTTAAAATGAATGGCTACACTTTATATGATACAAAGGACCCTAGAGGGAGAGCATGCGCTGGATCAGCAAATCTAATAAAGTCAAGACTCAAGCACTATATTCTTGACAACATTTGTGAAGAACATCTACAAGCAACAAATATCTGCATTGAAAATTTTTGTACAAATTTCGTGATATCATCAATTTACTCCCCTCCCAGATTTTCAATCACTGAGGACCAATACGAGAAATTCTACAAATCTCTTGGGGCTTGTTTCGTAGCATACGTTCTGGGGTTCGCGTCTTATTACGCCTACAGGTAGGGCGTTGTTCAACACAATCTCAAAAATGGGCTTGGATGTTATTTTGAGTGCGGAGCATACTTACTGGCCTACTGATGTACGAAAAATTACGGATGTTATGTATTTCTAGGGAATTAGTTCACGTTGAAGCTTCACTAGATCTCTCGTCAGATTACTCTCCCACGATCGTTACAATCTGTAGCCCACTGAGAAGCGCTTTACCTCATCCATCTGTCAAGATGATAAATCGTGTTAATTGGCTGGGATTCAAAAAATATCTTAGTAGTCATTGCACGGAAAATATTACGCTAAGAACACCCAATGATATTGAATCGAACATTGCAAATATTAACGAGAATATTAAACAAGCTTCTGAACATGCCACTACATCCCATCCGCATACTGGGTTCAATAAAATTTATTCTACAGATGTTGAACATCTCGTACGTGCAAAAAGAAGAGCTAGAAGAGAATGGCAACTGCAACAGATCAGATTTAAAGAGTGCACTAAACGACTCCAAGAGTTGCTTGCATCTGAAAAATCTGCATCTTTTAAAAATTATCTGGAAGGTCTTAATGTCACACCAGCATCTAATTACTCTTTGTGGCGCGCTGCTAAAAAGCTTAAAACACCCGTTGAGTTTAAGCCACCTCTGCGCACATCTAACGGGCAAAAAGCAATACTGAAAAAGGTAACATATTTGCTGAGCATTTAAAATCCGTATTTACACCAAATACATGTACCGGTGATGCTGATTTGCCGAGTGTAGTTGCTCTACCCCCTCGACCCTTAAAATTTACGATGTGTGATGTACAAAAACTAATTGCCGAACTCAACCCGAAAAAAGCTCCCGGTATGGATGGAATTAGTAACCAAATGCTGATTAAGTCACCTCGTACTGCAATTAGAATCCTGTTATTCATTTTTAATGCCATTTTACGACTGGAGTATTATCCAGACTGCTGGAAGCTTGCCAAGGTTAAAATGATTCCAAAGCCAGGTAAAGATCTTTCCAAGGCTGAGTCATATAGGCCAATAAGTTTACTGTCAACAATGTCAAAGCTTTTTGAAAAGCTACTCATGACAAAATTGTCTTCAGTTTTAACTGATAATGGGTGCATCCCGGACCATCAATTTGGTTTTAGAATTCAGCATAGCACCATTGAGCCCACGCATAGATTGGTTCAATTTATCAGAAAAACATTTGAGGAAAAGAAGTATTGTTCTGCCCTGTTTATTGATGTTTCTCAGGCGTTTGATAAAGTGTGGCATGAAGGCCTGATTTTGAAATTGAAGACATACTTACCAAAAAAGATTCTAAATCTTTTGGAAAGTTACATTCTTGCACGAAAATTTACAGTTGATGAAGGGCACTTTATGAGTATGCCTGAAACTATCTCATCCGGTGTGCCACAGGGGAGTATACTGGGGCCATTTTTATATCTGATTTATACTTGTGATATGCCTGTGAGCAGTAGTACCCACACTTCTACATTTGTCAACGATACCGCCTGCCTTCGTATGCACGAAAACCCTGATGAGGCATCCCGAAAACTCCAGGAACACATTAGCCAGATGGAACTATGGTTAAACTTATGGAGAATTAAGGTAAATGAACAAAAGTGTGTCCATATAACATTTACCTTACGAAGAGATACTTGTTCTCGGATTAATAATCAAGTTGTTCCTCAACATTAACATGTGAAATATCTTGGTATACACCTCGATCGACGGCTTACATGGAAACATCACATTGACTATAAGTTAACACAAATGAAACTAAAATTAACTCAGGTACATTGGCTGATTGGCAGAAATTCAACACTCAGCCTAGACTGCAAACTTTTAATATACAAGTCGCTTTTAAATCCAATATGGTGTTATGGTATCCAGTTATGGGGCACTGCTTCTGCTTCCAATGTAGAGAGAATTCAACGAAGACAAAACAAAATTTTAAGGTTAATAACATCTGCTCCATGGTGCATTAAGAATTCAAATATACATCGTGATTTAAATATGCCACTAGTGACTGAAAAAATTACAAAATACGCAGGCAAATATCAAACAAAACTCGAGTCACATCCTAATCCGCTTGTTCGTAATATTTTGAACTTTTCTGGATTAAATAATAAAAGAGATGAACTTTTACTAGAAGATTTCATTGGTGAAAATTAATCAATTTTCATAGAGATGCTTGAAAGTCATTTACAAAGCCACACTGTAATAAAATTTAATATGAGTATTGTGGCAGAATATGTAAAAATTGTGGGAGAGGAATTGGAGTTCAATATTATTCATCATAGAGCTAAAATGAATTTGTTGACCAGAGGAGATGAAATATATGAAGTATTTTCTAACTAAATTTCAGAAATTCAAAATAAAATGAGTGAATTCCAAGAGAAGGACTCTGGTTGGACTATGATACGCATAGTCCGAGCAGAGCTAAGTATTAATAAAGCTTCTCTAGTTAAAGGAGCAAACTGGATGAGTTTACCGGAAAAACTTCAAAAAAGAAAAGCTTGCATCAATGTAGAAAACACCGATCAATATTGTTTCAAGTGGTGTCTGATCGCCGCAGTAGATACTTCTCGAATAAAGAGTAAACAGCGATGTAGCTCATACAATATTCATGACATAACTGCTGACATCATTTGTACCCAAAATGGTGTAACGCTTGATTTTAAGAATTTAATATTTCCAATATCTTTAAAAGATATTAAAATATTTGAGAAGCGGAATAGTGGAATCAGCGTAAACGTATTTGGTTATGATGAGGAAAATAATGTAGTTGTTGGTCCATATTGTATATCAAAGAAGGAAAAATGTAATCATATCAACTTATTGTTGTTGGAAAATATCGTTGGTCATCATTACGTTCTAATACAAAATATGTCTAGGTAAGCTAAAAGTGTCAAGTACTAGGGAATATAAATAAATATATATATATATATATATATATATATTTAAGCTAAACTTTTTATAATATTTATTATAAATGATTTAATTTAAATTTTTTTACAGATTATTAAGAGGTCAAACGACAAAACATGAACACACTCTTAAATTGTGTAATGTATGTCTGCAATTTACTCACAGTGATAGGATCATGGAGCAACACAAAGCAGAGTGTGGTAAAATTGTAGCCCAGCTACCATCCTATAAGAACGCTACACTTAAATTTAAGGACCACCAACGACAGATGGATGTGCCTTTTGTTGTGTATGCAGATTTTGAGTGCATACTTGAGGACATCCAATGTAGAGTAAGTAAAAAAATAATTTAACTAAAAAGCATATTCCCTGTGGTTTTAGTTATAATATTAAATATATTAACCATAATATAGATAAGTTTATAATATATACTGGTAGGGATGCTGCAGACAAATTTGTTGCTTATTTAGTTAATGATTGTGCAGATATATATACTAATTATTTAATGAGAAAGACACAAATGGATTCTTTATCCCCTTCAGAAGTATTCAGTTTTCGAAATGCTGTAAATTGCCACATATGTGATAAATTTTTAGGTAGTGATCGCGTAAGGGATCATTGTCATGTAACTGGCAAATTTAGAGGTGCAGCTCATAATATGTGCAACTTAAAATATCAACAACCAAAATTTATCCCTATTTATTTTCATAATTATTCGTCTTATGACTTACATATTTTTGTTAAAGAGTTAGGAGAAAAGTCTGACAACATAAAAGTCCTTCCGCTAAATAAAGAACGTTATATATCTTTATCAACATATACAAAAATGAATGACGATTTCAATCTTGAACTTAGATTTCTAGACACCTTACGTTTTATGCCCGAAAGCTTAGAAACTTTAGCCAATAATCTTACGGATAACGATTTCTGTACAATTAAAGAGCAATTTACATCAAAAATAGAGTTTGATCTGGTTAGAAGGAAGGGTGTTTTCCCTTACAACTATCTCAATTCCTTTGAAAAATTAATTGATAGTCAACATCCAGCGAGGGAAGACTTTTTCAACACACTTACCAATAGAGAATGTTCACATGAAGATTATGAGCATGCAAAAAAAATTTGGTACACATTTGATTGCAAAACTTTACAAGACTACATGGAGTTTTATTTAAAAACAGACGTTTTATTGCTAACTGATGTATTCGAAAATTTTCGAAAAGTTTGTAAGGGAATATATAACCTATATCCAAGCCAGTACGATACTGCTCCTGGACTGTCGTGGGATGCTATGTTGAAGTACACAAATATAGAATTGAAGTTGTTAACTGATATAGATATGTATAATTTCCTTAAAAAAGGGATACGTAGTAGTAAAAGGTAGTAAAAGGTATTCAAAAGCAAACAATAAATATCTAGAGGATTTCGATAAAGAGAAACCCTCAGAGTTTCTAATATACCTAGATGCCAATAACCTTTACGGTTGGGCTATGTCCGAATATCTTCCATATGGAGGATTCAGATGGTTATCAAGTGATGAGCTAAATCTGGATCCAAATTGGATAGAGAATAATTCAAATGATGGTTATGTGTATGAAGTTACTTTAGAATATCCCTCCATTTTACACGAATCGCTCAATCATCTACCTTTTTGTGTGGAAAATAAAAAACCTTACGGAAAGAATCAAACTAAATTAATTGCTGACTTTTCTACTAAACATTCATATATTATTCACTACAGAATTCTTAAGCAATGTTTAGAGTATGGTTTGATTCTAAAAAAAATACATCGGATTCTCACGTTTAAACAATCTCTATGGTTAAAATCATATATAGACTTAAATACCAAGCATAGAGCTAACGCTAAAAATACGTTTGAGAAAAACTTCTTCAAATTGCTCAATAATGCGGTATATGGTAAGACTATGGAAAATGTAGATAAGAGAAAAGATGTTAGAATTGTAACAAACTGGAACAGAACGAATTGTAATCATTTGGGAGCCCAAGATTGGATATCTAAGCCCGATTTCCATAGCTTGTCTATATTTTCAGAAGACATGGTGGCGATTCAAATGAATAGGCTCCAGGCATATTATAATAAGCCTACTTACTTAGGATTTTGTGTGCTAGAACTTTCCAAATGGAAAATGTATAGTTTCCATTATGGCTACATGCAGCCCAAATTTATATCAAAATTGTCATTAAACTATATGGATACTGATTCATTCATATATACAATACGGACTGATGACTTCTATAATGACATAAAAATGGACATACAGGATGAATTTGACACATCTGATTATCCTTCAGATAACATATATGGTATTCCTCGTTTAAACAAAAAGGTGCTGGGTATGATGAAAGACGAAAATTGTGGAAAAATAATGAAAGAGTTTGTTGGGTTGCGATCTAAAATGTATTCGTTTAGTGTTCAAGATCAAAATGATGTAAAGAAATCGAAGGGGGTCAAGAAAACCATTTTAGATAAGTATAGCCTAAGTTCATATAGAGATTGTCTGTTTAATAAATCAAATGTATTTGATAATATGCTTACCTTTAAGTCGAGTTTGCATCAATTATATACTATGCAACTACATAAAATAATACTTAGTTATTAAGATGATAAAAGAAAAATCAAAAGTGATGGTATAAGCACATATGCATTGTACCATTCAGCAATAGAAGTAACCAATCCTGATTATGAGCTTGACATGCTATTAATGGAAATTGATAGACTTCAAGAAGAAGAAGAAACTTAAAATAAATGTAAATATTGTAAAGTTTTATTGTTAAAATAAGTGTAAATATTAGTTATTAAGAAAAATTCTTTTGTTGAAAAATAAATGTAAATATTAATTATTAAAAAAATTTTATGAAAAAAACATAGAAAATATAACCAATAACAAACAATAAAAACATATATTCTTGTGTACGTTTTTTTTTATTTATTATCCATCCTTAAATATAATTTATGAATTTTCACATCTGTTAGAATCTTGTGTTGCATTTTTTCCCCAATCTCATAATAAAGTCGTGTCAGTTCAATCTACATCCCTTTCATGTTTTCCTTGTATTTCATTGAATTGGAGTTTTGTTTTGTTTAAAGTGGAGCAGGTTGGTATATAATATTGGTGATGAATTTGTTTTCTTAGAATGTTGTTCCAACACAAAATTGATGTAAAAAATACTCGAATTTGAGTTAATGATCTCCCAGTGTCAGAATCGATTTTTATATTAGAGTTTCCTTGTTTGATAACTAAAAAACAAACACCCCTTTTATATTTAAACTTATATTCAACATCGCTCTCACTTTTATTATCAATTATATTTATAGAATTTAAAAAATCTCGACGATTAAGCATACACACAAAAAAGTAATATGAATGATTTTGTAATATTAATTAAAATATTTGTATTATCAATTAAAAAATTAATTAAATTTTCACCTATAAACAATTTGATAATATCAATTAAGTTTTTCTAGTCAAATTAATCAATACAATTAAAAGTTTAATTAATATAATTAAATTCTTAATTGAAAATATAATTTGGTGAACACTTTTTTCTGTGTATCATGAATATAGTCCTTATAGCACATGAGGTGTAACCACTCTCCCCGGTCCAGTCCAATGTATTACTTATTTTTATAATTCAGCCATATCATTGGCTTAAAACAAAAAGCTGTTGAAAATCCACATGAAATCTTCAATTTCCAATTGAGCAAGTATTCAAACTCAAAGCTAAATCATATTTTTGAGGTTTTCGTTCTTGATTGGGGTGAAAAATATTCTTTAAAGTACGCTTATCCATCCTCAATGAAAAAAATATATAAACTATTAGTTTTTTCGCTCTATTAATCTCTATATATACATATTTATATTAAAAGCATACACACACACACACACACACATATATATATATATATATATATATATATATATATATATATATATATATATATATATATATATATATATATATATATATATATATATATATATATATATTTTGTATTTATTCATTGATTTTTTTGGCATAAATTTGTATAAGTATCTATAATTTTAAAAATTATTTTCTTTCTTATATGAAACATGGTGCATCGACATGTATCCGGCCCTTCCTCGCATCCTTCGCTGTACCAGGGGCAGCTGGCGAAATGCCCACTATCGGAGTCCTCCTGCTCTATAACTCCATAGTCCTCATTTTCAGTGAGCATGGATATAAAGAAGTTTATGGTTTCCTTATGCTCATAAAGCAATAAGTCCTCAAAAGATTTAAGGAATTCATATAACCGCTCACGGATTTGACTCATTTTTTAAATTTTATTTAAATTTTCTTTCAAGAATCCTTTTTTTCGTTGAATGCTACTTTTATTCTAATATTCTTCAAAGATTTGTGTTCCTATTTATAGTAAAAAATATTCTTGCAAAATTAAAATTTTTACAAAAAATTGTGAGTTCTTTTGAAATTTTTTTGTTTCAGTTACACTTTAGCACATGAATATAACTATCTCTCTGATCTTTTGTTTTGAAATTGTTTGTTTTAGTTACGCCTTAGAACGTCAATATATGTAACTATCTCTTTCACTACAATATTATCAGTGAGAAAACTAACAAAAAATAATTACAATATGAGAAAAAGAGATAGCTACGATGCTGATCTTTCTTTTAAGAATTATTTTTTACCTATTTAAAGATTGGTAGAAATATTTAATACATCAGTTTACAAAAGCAGATTGAGTTATCTGTCAAAGAAGAAAAAAATACATATAAAAATTAAATTTAATTAATTAATATTGTGATAATGAATCCTCCAGATTTGATCACAAAATTCAACACATTAAATAAAAAAAATTAATACATATAAAAGAGCTCCAGGACTCAACTAAGTATGCAGTTAAAAACGCTAAGCGTGTGACTAGTAAATACGGCACCACAATTCAAATTGAACTTGAAAACAACATAATGTTTTTACCAAATCGGTACAACACGCTATCGGATGGTGATATAATAGAACTGGCATCTGGGATATATTGCATATGTAAGTAAGGAGACAGTGGCTTAAAATTGGATACTGCTGCTGAATTAAATATCTTTTTAACAAATGCTCAATACCCACAGTGGGAATAATATGTAAAAAAACTATATTTTATAAACTTTTTTATTAATAAAACAGAAAAAAATTTAAAAATTCTTCGTGAGTTGTATTTATTTATTTATTTTTTAAACTTATTTTGTAAAGAAATTGAAGACATAAATGCCCACATTTAAATGAATTATAATCTTGATATTGATTGTAATTATATTTTATATTTTTGCCTAGATATTTAACTAGTTCTAATGAAAGTTGTAAATTTCCAAAACTGTCAATGAGTTCCAGGTCCTCTTGATAAATCCAAATTAATGACTCCGCATTCTCTTTTTCTCGATCGTTTTGGTAGTGTATCCAATATGAAAACTCCTCTAAAGTATGGAATGTTTGTTGAAAAGTTTCTCAGATCAACATCCGATAGGGGTTTATTGGGCAGCTTTATGAAAAATTTGGTTTTTGTTTTTCTTGACAAACCAATCCATATCCTTTCTTATATGGTTTAAGGTATAAACCTTTCCCCATTGCTACTCCTTCCATTGTTTTATTATGTCTAGTTGCTTCATCAAGTTGTTGTTTGGCATTCTTTGCAGCATTTATTGCTTTTGCTATAGCTGCTCCACCAGTAGAAAGACTACCAATTGCACTCAGAGTAGTAAGAATAGGTACCAAAGGTAAGAAGCCACCAATCTTTGGAAAATTAATTACGCGTGGTATTACAACTTCCGATTTCTTCCCCCTTAACGACTTGTTGATAGTCTTACGTGCAATCCTAATGGCAGAGTTAATGTCTTGAGATTTTTCCTTCTTCAGTATTTTTGTTGCAGTTTTAATTGATGTACTTAACAGCTTTTTTCCATTTTGTTCACTTTTTTTGCAACCTTCTTCTTCAATGCCATACCAAGTTTTCTTTTGACTTTCATTACGTTAGTAACCATATATGCAAACGATTTTTCTGCAAGACTGCTAACTTTTGAAATTACTCGTTCCCAAGCTTTATTTTCAAGAATTTTATCAGCTTGATGTCTACTATTTACATAATTTGTTTTGGAATAAGCAATATCGTGATTTTTACATGCGGCGTCTAATAAATTAATTCCTTTGTCACCGCGATCTAAACGTTTTTGTAATTTTGTTCCGGGTCCACAAAACTGATATCCAGGAAGGTGTTATTCAACAGGTAGATAGTTTATTACTCTATTTACTAAACCTTTTCCAACGGCTGGTTTTTTATAACTAAACGTTTTGTTATAATGTATTAACATCTTATTTAATTTTTTCTTCTATTATAAAAGTAACATTTATGAAATGCAATTAGTTATAAGAATGCAATTAGTTAAACAACATAAAAATATTGTGATTCGCAATATTGATGCTTCAACGAACATCAGATCTAAAATAAAACAGCTCTCTCTTACCAAATTCTATTCGTGCTCTAATAGTTGGATCATCAAATTGTGGAAAGACTAATGTTATGATTAGCTTGCTAGAAAGTCCTAATGGACTTTTTTTTTGAAGCGAGTAATTTCACCAATTAAAGGGATGGGATATTACACATTTACAGATAATGAAAAAGTTATTCCTCCTGACGAAGCTGAAACTAATTCAATTATGATATTTGATGATGTTGCATGCGAGAAGCAAAACAATATACGAGCATATTTTTGCATGGGACGACATAAGGATGTTGATTCATTCTACTTGTGCCAAACTTATACGAGAATTCCCAAGCACTTAATAAGAGACAATGCAAATGTGATTATAATGTTTAAACAAGATGAGACAAACATGAAGCACGTTTATACTGATCATGTTGCCAGCGACATGAGCTATGAAAAGTTTCATGAAATTTGTCGAGAGTGTTGGAAGGATAAATGTGGATTTTTGATGATAAGCAAAGATAATGACTTAAACAATGGTCGCTATAGAAAGCAATTCGACTATTTTATAACGATATAAATTACTTTACATAAAAGCAAAACATTAGTACTTAATTTGGCCTTGCGCATAGTACATCAACTTATTTCCTAAAGTATTTTCCATACCTGATCTGAAAGCTGATCTGTTACCTGATCTAATAGCTGATACCTGATCTGAAAGCTGATCTGATACCCGAATACTTGATCTGATAGCTTATGTTATACCTGATCTAATAGTTGATAGCTGATCTGATAGATGATCTAATAAGTCATCTGTTAAGTAATACCTGATCTGATAGCTGACACCTGATCTGGTGCCTAATAGTTGATAATGGATGAAAAAGTTTTAAAAGAGCTAACAAAGACAAGAAATGTTTTAAAGAAAAAATAAGTTGATGAAGCAGATACACATGAGCAATTCAAAGATACATTTAAACCAATAATAGAACCATTAACAGAATTTGTGAACAATTCTAAAAATAATAAAAGAAGTATTAAGGCAGAAAGAGATGAACTTAAAACGAAAGTTTATAAAAATTCAAATTTTCCATTCAACGAACAATCAGTTAAGTTAGAGACAAGTACTCCAAAGGAACTTGTTGAAGAAACGTTATGCAATAAAAATATCTCACTTAGTAATCGAAACGCAAACAAGGTTGATAATGTTGATACTGATGATGATGATGATGATAATGACAACGATGATTTTTACTCTCAATCGGAAACTCTAGACAATTCAGATAATAATAAGGGTTATACTGACCTAGCACTCCTGAAAAGCAGAAATGAATTAGGCACTCTATACGGTCCACATAAATGTTTTAATAATGAATGGAAGTTTGGGAATAGTAGTATTAAACTTACTGAAGATAAAATAGTGATTGGAAATCAAATATGGGCTTTTACACCAGGTTTATTTTCTTTACTGTTTCAAAATACACCAAAATATTATGATAAACATGAATTGGATATATATATAAGAAAATTTTAGTGAGCACAAATGCATACAAAAGAGATTATAGACCTGATGGACAAATCAAAGGAACGAGAGCATATAAATATAAGCATATTATCAGTAAATTGTTTAAGAAAGAAAGTGAAAAAAACTCATCAACTTCGTCATCACTACATGCAATAAAAAGTCCTTACAAGGGTAAGGGTTTGATGAAACTAAACCCATACAAAGCTAACTATATATACTGGGATGATCCTAATGAGTTAGTAGATCACCTTAGGCTATTGCTAGCATCACAAGCTGCAGGTCATACTAATCACAATAACGAAATTGTCTCAATTATCGAAGAATTATATGAAGCAAAAATTATAGAATAATATTTATCTACATAAATCATGTCCATCGATAAGTTTGGGCACTATCTTAATGATACAAGTGGCACAGTTTTTGGGGAAAATGTTCCTAAGCTGCTGGGCTTCGTTATGGATACAACAAATAATCACGTTATTAACAAACAAAAGAATCAAAAATGTGGCAAAAGCTTTGGAGGAAAACGACGTTGTTAATAAATTGTTTCTGCAAAGTCAAATTGAAGAGGTACGAGATGAAATCAATATAATTTTAAGTCAGAAACTAAATGAAATTAGGGAAACAATTTCAAGTATGAAATTATTCTTTGAAAAAGAAATTAGAAAGATAAATGAGTTAATCTATGGGTATATAAGAAATATGATGGTCAACAGTACTTAAATGAACTCGCACTGAACTCAACTTATCCCGTCAAATTCTTAATACGTTAAATAATGACTTCAAAAAGAAATTTAATAAATGAACTACATAAGCAAGCACGAAAACATTTTCCACGTCGAAGAGTTGTTATGAAAGAAATAGATGATCTTTGGTAAGCTGATTTAGTTGAAATAAGGAACTATTCTACAGACAATAGAGATTATCGATTTTTGCTGACTGTAATTGATACATTTTCAAAATTTGCTTGGGCAGTACCCTTGAAAAGAAAGACTGCAATGGAAACAAGCCAGGCTATGCAGAATATTTTTCAACTGGGACGAATACCAAAAAACTTGGAAACAGACGATGGTAAAGAGTTTTTCAATAAACACTTTGGAAAATTGATGAATAAATACAACATTAATCACTACTCAACATATAGCAGCATGAAAGCATCAATAGTAGAACGATTTAACAGAACATTAAAAGGAATGATGTGGAAAGAGTTTTGCTTTAATGAGTCTTATAACTGGCTCGACATTTACAAAGACTTTATTAATACATATAATAAAAAAATTCATCGCACCATCAAAATGCCACCGATTCAAGTTAACTATAACAAGTAAGAGTGCTATATTCGGCTGTGCCGAATCTTATATACCCTTTACCAAAGAGCGTTTATGTAGTATAGATATAGATACATAAGCTCAGAGATATGCAGGTACATAGATATTAATTTTGTGAAAAAATTCATTCATTCTTATAAATGTGTTTACCAAAGGTAAATCAATTGTATACACAACAATCGTTTCTCATATTCCGTTTATTGTACATTTAAGTTAAATAGCTGATGTTAATAAGAATCTCTACCCAAGTAGATAGACTAGAGTGCTGATGAAGTGCGTGGCTGCACAGAAAAGTATCGGTATTTCCCCCAGCTTAAAGTCTAAGTTTAATTTTTCTTCTCTTCTTTAGAAACTCACATTAGTTAATAAAAATATTTCATTCAATAAGAATTGAAATTACTGAACTTAAGCCTAACTATGAATTATTTCTGATTAAAAAATTCACTACAGTTCAATTAAAATATCTAAAAAATTTTCTCACTTAATACATCATGGGCACGTGACAAAAATATGTTCACTTGGCAATCACTGTTCACTTGGTTATCACAGTTTCAGAACGCTGGAATAATCAAAATAAAACTGTAGAATGCAACAACAAGTAACATAGACCACTACAAAAATACTTACATGCATGTACCGATGGTACATCGAATAAGTAAAAATAATTAATGTGATGATCGTAAAAAGATAAGTAAGAATAGTTAAACATACTGAGGTAGAGTAAAATAATTTCGTGCTAACCTAAATAGAAAAATGAAAAATTGGAAAAAACAGAAAATTAATAGTGATACTTATAAATGTGTTTACCAAAGGTAAATCAATTGTATACACAACAATCGTTTCTCATATTTCGTTCATTGTACATTTAAGTTAAATAGCTGATGTTAATAAGAATATCTACCCAAGTAGATAGACCAGGGTGCTGATGAAGTGCGTGGCTGCACAGAAAAGTATCGGTATATCCCCCAGCTTAAAGTCTAAGTTTAATTTTTCTTCTCTTCTTTAGAAACTCACATTAATTAATAAAAATATTTCATTCAATAAGAATTGAAATTACTGAACTTAAGCCTAACTATGAATTATTTCTGATTAAAAAATTCATACTTTTTTCTCTAGTGCAATTTTTAAGTTTTTGGCATTATGTTTAGTTTGATGGTTTTTAAATTTTGGCGATTTATTTTGTTTTGCTGATTTTTTTATTTTTGGCGATTTTTTTTCATATAGGCAATTTTTTTTTTGGCCTTGGACATTTTTTTTTGGGTTTTGGCGTTTTTTTTAATTTTGGTGACTTTTGTTCCTCTGGCAATTTTTTGATTTTGAAAATTTTTTTCATTTAGGCGATTTTTTATTTTTTGGAGATTTTGTTTCATATAAGCGATTTTTTCGGTTTTTGGCGTTTTTATTTCTTTTTGGCAATTTTTTTAGTTTTGACACTTTTTTCTCGTTTAGGCGATTTTTTTCGGTTTTTGACGTTTTTTTAATTTTGGCGAGTTTTATTCGTTTTGGCGGATTTTTCTGATTTTGACGATTTTTTTCATTTAAGCGATTTTTTTAATTTTTGGCGATTTTTTTCATATATGCAATTTTTTTTTTGTTTTGGCGATTTATTTTCGTTTTGGCGATATTTTGATTTCGCGATTTTTTTCGTTTGGGTGGATTTTTTTTGATTTTGGCGATTTTTGTTCATATAGGCATTTTTTTGCGATTTTTGCGGATTTTTGTCATTGTGGGAATTTTTTTTGTTTTGACACTTTTTTCTCGTTTTGGCGATTTTTTTGGTTTTTGACGTTTTTTTTGAATTTTGGCGATTTATTTTCGTTTTGGCGATTTTTTGATTTTGGTGATTTTTTTTCATTTAGGCGATTTGTTTTAATTTTTGGCGATTTTTTTTCATATAGGTAATTTGTTCTCGTTTTGGCGATTTTTTTCGGTTTTTGGAGTTTTTTTTTAATTTTGGCGATTTATTTTCGTTTTGGCGATTTTTTTGATTTTGGCGATTTTTTTCATTTACGCGATTTTTTTTCATTTTTGGCGATTTTTGTTTATAGAAGCATTTTTTTTTGTTTTGGCGATTTTTGCGGATTTTTTGTCACTGTGTGAATTTTTTTCGTTTTGACACTTTTTTCTCGTTTTGGCGATTTTTTCGGTTTATGGCGTTTTTTTAATTTTGTCGATTTTTTTTCGTTTTGGCGATTTCTTTGATTTTGCCGATTTTTTTTTTCATATAAGCGATTTTTTTTTCATATAGGCAATTTTTTTTGATTTGGCGATTTTATTTCGGCTTATGGCGTTTTTATTAATTTTGGCGATTTATTTTCGTATTGGCGATTTTTTTGATTTTGACGATTTTTTTTCATATAAGCGTTTTTTTTCATTTTTGGCGATTTTTTTTTCATATAGGCAATTTTTTTTGTTTTGGCGATTTTTTTAGTGTTTGGCGTTTTTTTTAATTTTGGCGATTTATTTTCGTTTTTGGCGATTTTTTTATTTTGGCGATTTTTTTCATTTAGGCGATTTTTTTTATTTTTGGCGATTTTTGTTCATATAACAATTTTTTTTTGTTTTGGCGATTTTTGCGGTTTTTTGTCATTGTGGAAATTTAATTTTAGTTTTGACACGTTTTTCTCGTTTTGGCGATTTTTTTCGGTTTTTGGCTTTTTTTTTAATTTTAGCGTTTTTTTTCATTTTTGCGATTTTTTTCGTTTTGACGATTTTTTTTAAATTTTTGGCGATTTTATAATTTTCGGATTTTTTAGTTTTACCATTTTTGAAAATTTCAACAGTTTAGCTCTTACGGTTTCCAAGATATAGCAATTTGTTAAAATTATATAGTCAAAATTGCATTAACTGATGGACCACCCTTTAATTTAAATTTTTTTAATTTTAGTGTTAATTGTTGTAGCCTATATAAAAATACACTAATTTTACAAATTTCAAGTGTCAATATACATATGTACATACAAATGTATGTATATTACATGGGACTTTGAAAGTTTTCGTCACTCATTTTGGAATACTCTTTAATTTTTAGCTTTTATATATTTGTTTTCAGTTTGTGGCATTTTTTTTAATTTTTTCGGTTTTTTTAATTTTGGCGATTTTTTTCGTTTTGGCGATTTTTTTGATTTTGCCGATTTTTTTTCATATAAGCGATTTTTTAATTTTTGGGGATTTTTTTATATAGGCAATTTTTTTTTTGTTTTGGCGATTTTTGTCGGTTTTTGGCGTTTTTTTTTAATTTCGGCGATTTATTTTCGTTTTGACATTTTTTTTATATTGGCGATTTTTTTTCATTTAGGCGATTTTTTTTTTAATTTTTGGCGATTTTTGTTCATATAAGCATTTTTGTTTGTTTTGGCGATTTCTGCGGTTTTTAGCGTTTTTTTGTCATTGTGGAAATTTATTTTTAGTTTTAACACGTTTTTCTCGTTTTGGCGATTTTTTTCGTTTTGGCGATTTTTTAAAATTTTTGGCGATTTTATAATTTTCGGATTTTTTAGTTTGACAGTTTTTGAAAATTTCAAGAGTTAACTCTTACGGTTTCCAAGATATAGCATTTTGTCAAAATTACATAGTCAAAATTGCATTAACTGATGGACCACCCTTTAATTTAAAAGTTTTTAATTTTAGTGTTATTTGTTGTAGTCTATATAAAAATACACTAATTTTACAAATTTCAAGTGTCAATATACATATGTACATTTGTACATACAATTGTATGTATATTACATGGGATTTTAAAATTTTTCGTTGCTCGCTATGGAACACCCTTTAAGTTTTAATTCTCATGTATTGGTTGTTGTAGCGATCAAAGTTCTACATACTCTGTCCAAATTTCAGACCCGTAGCTCTTACCGTTCCTGAGAAAATAGTCTTCTTCTTAAAACATGAAATATGTTTAATTATTATGAAAAAAGTTAAAGTTTTCCAACCCTGGAAACGTTTTTTTAATTTTTTAGATTATTAAATTTTTTTTTAATTATAAATACCAATTTTATTCATACCGAAGTATAAAATAAGTTAATTTAATAAAAAAGTAATAAAAACTTGTTTTCGGTAGTTATTTTCTATGGGAAAATAGAGTTTGAGTTTTCCAGCTCTGAAACCGTCTGCCCGATTTTGCTGATTTTCAATAGCATTTTAGCGTTTTTTTATCATTGTGGAAATTTATTTTTAGTTTTGACACGTTTTTTCCGTTTTGACGATTTTTTTCGGTTTTTGGCGTTTTTTTTAATTTTAGCGTTTTTTTTCATTTTGGCGATTTTTTCGTTTTGGCGATTTTTTTAAATTGTTGGCGATTTTATAATTTTCGGATTTTTTAGTTTGACCGTTTTTGAAAATTTCAAGAGTTTAACTCTTACGGTTTCCAAGATATAGCATTTTGTCAAAACTACATAGTCAAAATTGCATTAACTAATGGACCACCCTTTAATTTAAAAGTTTTTAATTTTAGTGTTATTTGTTGTAGTTTATATAAAAATACACTAATTTTACAAATTTCAAGTGTCAATATGCATATGTACACACATACATACAATTGTATGTATATTACATGGGATTTTAAAAGTTTTCGTCACTCATTTTGGAACACCCTTTAATTTTTAGCTTTTATATATTTGTTGTTGTAGCGACCAAAGTTCTACATACAATGTCCAAATTTCAGACCCGTAGCTTTTACCGTTCCTGAGAAAATAGCCTTCTTCCTAAAACATGAAATATGTTTAATTATTAGGAAAAAAGTTAAAGTTTTCCAACCCTGGAAACGTTTTTTTATTTTGTTAAATTTTTAATTTTTTTTTAATTATAAATACCAATTTTATTCATACCGAAGTATAAAATGAGTTAATTTAATAAAAAAGTAATGAAAACTTGTTTTCGGTAGTTATTTTCTATGGGTATATTGAGTATGAGGTTTCCAGCTCTGAAACCGTCTGCTCGATTTTGCTGAATTTCAATACCAAAATCTTTCGGAAAATTTCTGACACACCAGTCCAAGAACGAAGTCTCTAGCTTTTCTGGGAGCTTGGGAAAACCGATTTCACGTACAGACAGACGGACAGACAGACATCGCTTGTTCGTCTTCCCTATGCATAAGGATCCAGAATATATATACTTTATGTGTCGCTTATTAATATTCTAGAAATTACAAACGGAATGACAAACCTATATATACCCTTTTACCATTTTTTGGTAAAGGGAATAAAAATGAGAAAAAATTATTAAACACTGTATATAATCGCTTAAAACTATTCAAATTATCAAAATTCAATGTGGGAGATCATGTGCGCATAAGTAAATATAAACATGTTTTTGAAAAAGGATATACACCAAATTGGACCACAGACATTTTTACGATTAAAAGAGTTCAAAATACACATCCAGCTAGATACATATTAGAAGACTATCGTGGTAACCCTATTAAAGGTGGATTCTATGGTGAAGAACTTTCAAAAACCAGATATCCAAATACATATCTAGTTGAAAAAGTTCTTAAGACTAAAGGCGAGAAGGCATATGTTAAATGGTTAGGATTTACCAATCAACATAATTCTTGGATCAATAAAAATGAAATATTGTAGTTAAGTTTATATATATAAGTCTATATTTGTATCTAATATATTAAATAAAATATAATTATACATAAAGATCCTTTTTTATACAAAGTGCTATGTTTAATTTCACTTATTTGTAATCAGACAACCATAATGTCAATAACACTTACTCTTAGCTCCAACTCATCTGAGTTGTCTGCAAATGACTTTCCTCCTATTCGTTTGGATGGTGAATATGAATGTGCTCTAACTGATTTTCATTCATATAATAGCATTCCCAATGTAGATGATTATAACAATATATTTCATATTGGTGAACATGTAATTAAAATACCAATAGGATCTTATGAATTGAATGATATAGTTGATTATATTAAACATCACTACAAGCAGTATTGTCCGGATAATAAAATTGATATAGAAGCTAATAACAATACAATGCAAGTTAGAGTAAATAGCTCTAAGGATCCCATATACTTTAACAAAGATAACACAATTGGAAAACTTTTTGGATTCAATAAGAAAATTCTAGCTCCTAACCAAGACCATTACTCAGGTCTACCAGTCAATATTTTCATCGTGAATATCTTACGTGTTAAATGTAGTATAGTCGTTAACACATATACGAATAACTCACAAGCACACACATTACATGAATTTGCGATCAATGTCCTCCCATGGTATAAAATTGTTGAGATTCCTCGAAATCTTATCTATTTGCCAGTTAACTGCCGAGAGATAAGTTTTCTCACTCTACGCATAGTTGATCAGAACGGTGATTTAATTAATTTCCGAGGAGAGGAAATTACAACACGAATACATTTGAGATCTAGCAAATAATGATAATATACAACGTTAAGCAATCTAAGGATAAAATTGGATACACTCATAAAACACTATTGCAAACCAAACCACAATTAAAGAGATCATTACACATAAATATTTGACGCAAGAAAATAAAAAATTTTAAAAGTCTCTCAATTTAAAGTTGACAAAGAAATGAGTTACATACTAGATGTTCTAGAAAAACCTCAATCAGACGAGAGTATAATTAAAAAGGACTATCACACATATACACCATACCTACAATCCTTCAACAATAATGATGAGATTCGAATTTCAATACAAAATCAAGACTTATATGTGCTACCCAGCGAAAGCTACATATATGTTGAGGGAAGTATTGTAGATGATAATAATAGCAAAATATCTTCCTTTTTAAATCTAAAATTAAAAAACAACTTTGTGGCACATCTCTTTGACGAAATTCGATATGAACTTAATGGCATAGAAATTGATCATACAAGACATTTAGCGATTACAAGCAGCCTAAAAAATTTTGTTTCTTTATCACCAACAGTAAGTGTTGGCTTATACAATGCAGGATGGAACAAACTCGATGATTTGGATATTTCAAATGGACACTTTAATTTCTATGTACCACTGAAACTGTTTTTAGGTTTTACTGAAGACTATAATAAAATTATACTCAGCGGTAAACATGAATTGGTTCTCTTACGTAGTAAGAACGACGAAAAACTCGTATACTCAACTGTTGCTACTGACAAACCAAAAATTAGTATCTCAAACATCTCATGGAGAATTCCACATGTACAATAATCCATCTGAGCAAATTGAATATGACTAAAATTATTAACAGTGGTGCTTCTATACCGATGGCATTTCGCAGTTGGGATTGTCACATTAATCCTCAACTAAATACAGAAACTAGCTATATATGGAATGTTAAATTGGCTGCAAATAGAGAACGACCCCGTTTTGTGTTGATTTCTTTTAAACAAGAAAATAAGTTTGTTCACTGTAATCTAAACAATTTAAAAGTGCATTTAAATTCCAAATCGTACCCATATGATGATCTAAATATAAAATTTAATAATGGTCGGGTTGCCATCCTATATGATATGTATCTGCGGTTTCAACAAAGCTACTACATGAGGGAATCACAACCGCTTCTAACTGCTCAAGAATTTAAAAATAGTGTGCCGATAGTGGTAGTAGATGTCAGTCACCAAAACGAAGCCCTCTCTAACGGTCCTGTTGATATAAAAATTTAAACTGAAACAGACTCCAACATTCCTACTGATACATCTGCTTTTTGCATTCTCATCCACGATCGCATAATAGAATACATACCCTTAAAAGGTCAAGTTCGTAAAATAATGTAAATAAAAATAAGATGATTGGGGATAAAGTTTTTATCGATATGCAAGGATTTAAATCCAATTCAAACATCTTCATTGCAAAAGAAATATCAATTGTTTTTAATAATAAGGAGCACATAAATTTTATTATTAAACCACCATTTAACTTCAGAAGATTATCAATAGCAAAACAAAGAGAAGCGAATTGGCTAACAAGAAACTTTCATCATCTGAATTGGAATGACGGATCAATATCATTTAAGAGTGTTGTAAAATTTTTAAAACCCAATTTAAAACGTTCTTCAAGCTATGTTAAGGGTGTGGAAAAGAAGAAATGGTTTGAAAAACTACTTCAACTTAGAGTTTTCAACATCGAGGATTTTGGTTGCATCAACTTTAAGCAAATACAACTTAAATATCCGGAATATTTTTACTGCAGCTATCACAATTATGGAGTTTGTGCCTTAAGAAATGCATATTTACTTTATCAGGAAAATAACTAAACAATTTATTTTAATTTTCTATTCTTACATTGTTACAACATACACATATTTACGATATTTCTTTAAAATAAATATGTATATTAAAATAAATATAAATATGTATATATGTATAAATATTCCTGGAAATCTTATCTATTTGCCAGTTAACTGCCGAGAGATAAGTTCTCTCACTCGACGCATAGTTGATCAGAACGGTGATTTAATTAATTTCCGAGGAGAGGAAATTACAACACGAATACATTTGAGATCTAGCAAATAATGATAATATACAACGTTAAGCAATCTAAGGATAAAATTGGATACACTCATAAAACACTATTGCAAACCAAACCACAATTAAAGAGATCATTACACATAAATATTTGACGCAAGAAAATAAAAAATTTTTAAAGTCTCTCAATTTAAAGTTGACAAAGAAATGAGTTACATACTAGATGTTCTAGAAAAACCTCAATCAGACGAGAGTATAATTAAAAAGAACTATCACACATATACACCATACCTACAATCCTTCAACAATAATGATGAGATTCGAATTTCAATACAAAATCAAGACTTATATGTGCTACCCAGCGAAAGCTATATATATGTTGAGGGAAGTATTGTAGATGATAATAATAGCAAAATATCTTCGTTTTTAAATCTAAAATTAAAAAACAACTTTGTGGCACATCTCTTTGACGAAATTCGATATGAACTTAATGGCATAGAAATTGATCATACAAGACATTTAGCGATTACAAGCAGCCTAAAAAATTTTGTTTCTTTATCACCAACAGAAAGTGTTGGCTTATACAATGCAGGATGGAACAAACTCGATGATTTGGATATTTCAAATGGACACTTTAATTTCTATGTACCACTGAAACTTTTTTTAGGTTTTGCTGAAGACTATAATAAAATTATACTCAGCGGTAAACATGAATTGGTTCTCTTACGTAGTAAGAACGACGAAAAACTCGTATACTCAACTGTTGCTACTGACAAACCAAAAATTAGTATCTCAAACATCTCATGGAGAATTCCACATGTACAATAATCCATCTGAGCAAATTGAATATGACTAAAATTATTAACAGTGCTGCTTCTATACCGATGGCATTTCGCAGTTGGGATTGTCACATTAATCCTCAACTAAATACAGAAACTAGCTATATATGGAATGTTAAATTGGCTGCAAATAGATAACGACCCCGTTTTGTGTTGATTTCTTTTCAACAAGAAAATAAGTTTGTTCACTGTAATCTAAACAATTTAAAAGTGCATTTAAATTCCAAATCGTACCCATATGATGATCTAAATATAAAATTTAATAATGGTCGGGTTGCCATCCTATATGATATGTATCTGCGGTTTCAACAAAGCTACTACATGAGGGAATCACAACCGCTTCTAACTGCTCAAGAATTTAAAAATAGTGTGCCGATAGTGGTAGTAGATGTCAGTCACCAAAACGAAGCCCTCTCTAACGGTCCTGTTGATATAAAAATTGAAATTGAAACAGACTCCAACATTCCTACTGATACATCTGCTTTTTGCATTCTCATCAACGATCGCATAATAGAATACATACCCTTAAAAGGTCAAGTTCGTAAAATAATGTAAATAAAAAATAAGACGATTGGGGATAACGTTTTTATCGATATGCAAGGATTTAAATCCAATTCAAACATCTTCATTGAAAAAGAAATATCAATTGTTTTTAATAATAAGGAGCACATAAATTTTATTATTAAACCACCATTTAACTTCAGAAGATTATCAATAGCAAAACAAAGAGAAGCGAATTGGCTAACAAGAAACTTTCATCATCTGAATTGGAATGACGGATCAATATCATTTAAGAGTGTTGTAAAATTTTTAAAACCCAATTTAAAACGTTCTTCAATCTATGTTAAGGGTGTGGAAAAGAAGAAATGGTTTGAAAAACTACTTCAACTTAGAGTTTTCAACATCGAGGATTTTGGTTGCATCAACTTTAAGCAAATACAACTTAAATATCCGGAATATTTTTACTGCAGCTATCACAATTATGGAGTTTGTGCCTTAAGAAATGCATATTTACTTTATCAGGAAAATAAATAAACAATTTATTTTAATTTTCTATTCTTACATTGTTACAACATACACATATTTACGATATTTCTTTAAAATAAATATGTATATTAAAATAAATATAAATATGTATATATGTATAAATATTCCTGGAAATCTTTTATATTTGCCAGTTAACTGCCAAGAGATAAGTTCTCTCACTCTACGCATAGTTGATCAGAACGGTGATTTAATTAATTTCCGAGGAGAGGAAATTACAACACGAATACATTTGAGATCTAGCAAATAATGATAATATACAACGTTAAGCAATCTAAGGATAAAATTGGATACACTCATAAAACACTATTGCAAACCAAACCACAATTAAAGAGATCATTACACATAAATATTTGACGCAAGAAAATAAAAAATTTTTAAAGTCTCTCAATTTAAAGTTGACAAAGAAATGAGTTACATACTAGATGTTCTAGAAAAACCTCAATCAGACGAGAGTATAATTAAAAAGGACTATCACACATATACACCATACCTACAATCCTTCAACAATAATGATGAGATTCGAATTTCAATACAAAATCAAGACTTATATGTGCTACTCAGCGAAAGCTACATATATGTTGAGGGAAGTATTGTAGATGATAATAATAGCAAAATATCTTCGTTTTTAAATCTAAAATTAAAAAACAACTTTGTGTCACATCTCTTTGACGAAATTCGATATGAACTTAATGGCATAGAAATTGATCATACAAGACATTTAGCGATTACAAGCAGCCTAAAAAATTTTGTTTCTTTATCACCAACAGAAAGTGTTGGCTTATACAATGCAGGATGGAACAAACTCGATGATTTGGATATTTCAAATGGACACTTTAATTTCTATGTACCACTGAAACTGTTTTTAGGTTTTGCTGAAGACTATAATAAAATTATACTCAGCGGTAAACATGAATTGGTTCTCTTACGTAGTAAGAACGACGAAAAACTCGTATACTCAACTGTTGCTACTGACAAACCAAAAATTAGTATCTCAAACATCTCATGGAGAATTCCACATGTACAATAATCCATCTGAGCAAATTGAATATGACTAAAATTATTAACAGTGGTGCTTCTATACCGATGGCATTTCGCAGTTGGGATTGTCACATTAATCCTCAACTAAATACAGAAACTAGCTATATATGGAATGTTAAATTGGCTGCAAATAGATAACGACCCCGTTTTGTGTTGATTTCTTTTCAACAAGAAAATAAGTTTGTTCACTGTAATCTAAACAATTTAAAAGTGCATTTAAATTCCAAATCGTACCCATATGATGATCTAAATATAAAATTTAATAATGGTCGGGTTGCCATCCTATATGATATGTATCTGCATTTTCAACAAAGCTACTACATGAGGGAATCACAACCGCTTCTAACTGCTCAAGAATTTAAAAATAGTGTGCCGACAGTGGTAGTAGATGTCAGTCTTCAAAACGAAGCCCTCTCTAACGGTCCTGTTGATATAAAAATTTAAATTGAAACAGACTCCAACATTCCTACTGATACATCTGCTTTTTGCATTCTCATCCACGATCGCATAATAGAATACATACCCTTAAAAGGTCGAGTTCGTAAAATAATGTAAATAAAAAATAAGATGATTGGGGATAAAGTTTTTATCGATATGCAAGGATTTAAATCCAATTCAAACATCTTCATTGCAAAAGAAATATCAATTGTTTTTAATAATAAGGAGCACATAAATTTTATTATTAAACCACCATTTAACTTCAGAAGATTATCAATAGCAAAACAAAGAGAAGCGAATTGGCTAACAAGAAACTTTCATCATCTGAATTGGAATGACGGATCAATATCATTTAAGAGTGTTGTAAAATTTTTAAAACCCAATTTAAAACGTTCTTCAATCTATGTTAAGGGTGTGGAAAAGAAGAAATGGTTTGAAAAACTACTTCAACTTAGAGTTTTCAACATCGAGGATTTTGGTTGCATCAACTTTAAGCAAATACAACTTAAAAATCCGGAATATTTTTACTGCAGCTATCACAATTATGGAGTTTGTGCCTTAAGAAATGCATATTTACTTTATCAGGAAAATAACTAAACAATTTATTTTAATTTTCTATTCTTACATTGTTACAACATACACATATTTACGATATTTCTTTAAAATAAATATGTATATTAAAATAAATATAAATATGTATATATGTATAAATATTCCTCGAAACCTTATCTATTTGCCAGTTAACTGCCGAGAGATAAGTTCTCTCACTCTACGCATAGTTGATCAGAACGGTGATTTAATTAATTTCCGAGGAGAGGAAATTACAACACGAATACATTTGAGATCTAGCAAATAATGATAATATACAACGTTAAGCAATCTAAGGATAAAATTGGATACACTCATAAAACACTATTGCAAACCAAACCACAATTAAAGAGATCATTACACATAAATATTTGACGCAAGAAAATAAAAACTTTTTAAAGTCTCTCAATTTAAAGTTGACAAAGAAATGAGTTACATACTAGATGTTCTAGAAAAACCTCAATCAGACGAGAGTATAATTAAAAAGGACTATCACACATATACACCATACCTACAATCCTTCAACAATAATGATGAGATTCGAATTTCAATACAAAATCAAGACTTATATGTGCTACCCAGCGAAAGCTACATATATGTTGAGGGAAGTATTGTAGATGATAATAATAGCAAAATATCTTCGTTTTTAAATCTAAAATTAAAAAACAACTTTGTGGCACATCTCTTTGACGAAATTCGATATGAACTTAATGGCATAGAAATTGATCATACAAGACATTTAGCGATTACAAGCAGCCTAAAAAATTTTGTTTCTTTATCACCAACAGAAAGTGTTGGCTTATACAATGCAGGATGGAACAAACTCGATGATTTGGATATTTCAAATGGACACTTTAATTTCTATGTACCACTGAAACTGTTTTTAGGTTTTGCTGAAGACTATAATAAAATTATACTCAGCGGTAAACATGAATTGGTTCTCTTACGTAGTAAGAACGACGAAAAACTCGTATACTCAACTGTTGCTACTGACAAACCAAAAATTAGTATCTCAAACATCTCATGGAGAATTCCACATGTACAATAATCCATCTGAGCAAATTCAATATGACTAAAATTATTAACAGTGGTGCTTCTATACCGATGGCATTTCGCAGTTGGGATTGTCACATTAATCCTCAACTAAATACAGAAACTAGCTATATATGGAATGTTAAATTGGCTGCAAATAGAGAACGACCCCGTTTTGTGTTGATTTCTTTTCAACAAGAAAATAAGTTTGTTCACTGTAATCTAAACAATTTAAAAGTGCATTTAAATTCCAAATCGTACCCATATGATGATCTAAATATAAAATTTAATAATGGTCGGGTTGCCATCCTATATGATATGTATCTGCGGTTTCAACAAAGCTACTACATGAGGGAATCACAACCGCTTCTAACTGCTCAAGAATTTAAAAATAGTGTGCCGATAGTGGTAGTAGATGTCAGTCACCAAAACGAAGCCCTCTCTAACGGTCCTGTTGATATAAAAATTTAAACTGAAACAGACTCCAACATTCCTACTGATACATCTGCTTTTTGCATTCTCATCCACGATCGCATAATAGAATACATACCCTTAAAAGGTCAAGTTCGTAAAATAATGTAAATAAAAAATAAGATGATTGGGGATAAAGTTTTTATCGATATGCAAGGATTTAAATCCAATTCAAACATCTTCATTGCAAAAGAAATATCAATTGTTTTTAATAATAAGGAGCACATAAATTTTATTATTAAACCACCATTTAACTTCAGAAGATTATCAATAGCAAAACAAAGAGAAGCGAATTGGCTAACAAGAAACTTTCATCATCTGAATTGGAATGACGGATCAATATCATTTAAGAGTGTTGTAAAATTTTTAAAACCCAATTTAAAACGTTCTTCAAGCTATGTTAAGGGTGTGGAAAAGAAGAAATGGTTTGAAAAACTACTTCAACTTAGAGTTTTCAACATCGAGGATTTTGGTTGCATCAACTTTAAGCAAATACAACTTAAATATCCGGAATATTTTTACTGCAGCTATCACAATTATGGAGTTTGTGCCTTAAGAAATGCATATTTACTTTATCAGGAAAATAACTAAACAATTTATTTTAATTTTCTATTCTTACATTGTTACAACATACACATATTTACGATATTTCTTTAAAATAAATATGTATATTAAAATAAATATAAATATGTATATATGTATAAATATTCCTCGAAACCTTATCTATTTGCCAGTTAACTGCCGAGAGATAAGTTCTCTTACTCTACGCATAGTTGATCAGAACGGTGATTTAATTAATTTCCGAGGAGAGGAAATTACAACACGAATACATTTGAGATCTAGCAAATAATGATAATATACAACGTTAAGCAATCTAAGGATAAAATTGGATACATTCATAAAACACTATTGCAAACCAAACCACAATTAAAGAAATCATTACACATAAATATTTGTCGCAAGAAAATAAAAAATTTTTAAAGTCTCTCAATTTAAAGTTGACAAAGAAATGAGTTACATACTAGATGTTCTAGAAAAACCTCAATCAGACGAGAGTATAATTAAAAAGGACTATCACACATATACACCATACCTACAATCCTTCAACAATAATGATGAGATTCGAATTTCAATACAAAATCAAGACTTATATGTGCTACCCAGCGAAAGCTACATATATGTTGAGGGAAGTATTGTAGATGATAATAATAGCAAAATATCTCCGTTTTTAAATCTAAAATTAAAAAACAACTTTGTGGCACATCTCTTTGACGAAATTCGATATGAACTTAATGGCATAGAAATTGATCATACAAGACATTTAGCGATTACAAGCAGCCTAAAAAATTTTGTTTCTTTATCACCAACAGAAAGTGTTGGCTTATACAATGCAGGATGGAACAAACTCGATGATTTGGATATTTCAAATGGACACTTTAATTTCTATGCACCACTGAAACTGTTTTTAGGTTTTGCTGAAGACTATAATAAAATTATACTCAGCGGTAAACATGAATTGGTTCTCTTACGTAGTAAGAACGACGAAAAACTCGTATACTCAACTGTTGCTACTGACAAACCAAAAATTAGTATCTCAAACATCTCATGGAGAATTCCACATGTACAATAATCCATCTGAGCAAATTGAATATGACTAAAATTATTAACAGTGGTGCTTCTATACCGATGGCATTTCGCAGTTGGGATTGTCACATTAATCCTCAACTAAATACAGAAACTAGCTATATATGGAATGTTAAATTGGCTGCAAATAGAGAACGACCCCGTTTTGTGTTGATTTCTTTTCAACAAGAAAATAAGTTTGTTCACTGTAATCTAAACAATTTAAAAGTGCATTTAAATTCCAAATCGTACCCATATGATGATCTAAATATAAAATTTAATAATGGTCGGGTTGCCATCCTATATGATATGTATCTGCGGTTTCAACAAAACTACTACATGAGGGAATCACAACCGCTTCTAACTGCTCAAGAATTTAAAAATAGTGTGCCGATAGTGGTAGTAGATGTCAGTCACCAAAACGAAGCCCTCTCTAACGGTCCTGTTGATATAAAAATTTAAATTGAAACAGACTCCAACATTCCTACTGATACATCTGCTTTTTGCATTCTCATCCACGATCGCATAATAGAATACATACCCTTAAAAGGTCAAGTTCGCAAAATAATGTAAATAAAAAATAAGATGATTGGGGATAAAGTTTTTATCGATATGCAAGGATTTAAATCCAATTCAAACATCTTCATTGCAAAAGAAATATCAATTGTTTTTAATAATAAGGAGCACATAAATTTTATTATTAAACCACCATTTAACTTCAGAAGATTATCAATAGCAAAACAAAGAGAAGCGAATTGGCTAACAAGAAACTTTCATCATCTGAATTGGAATGACGGATCAATATCATTTAAGAGTGTTGTAAAATTTTTAAAACCCAATTTAAAACGTTCTTCAATCTATGTTAAGGGTGTGGAAAAGAAGAAATGGTTTGAAAAACTACTTCAACTTAGAGTTTTCAACATCGAGGATTTTGGTTGCATCAACTTTAAGCAAATACAACTTAAATATCCGGAATATTTTTACTGCAGCTATCACAATTATGGAGTTTGTGCCTTAAGAAATGCATATTTACTTTATCAGGAAAATAACTAAACAATTTATTTTAATTTTCTATTCTTACATTGTTACAACATACACATATTTACGATATTTTTTTAAAATAAATATGTATATTAAAATAAATATAAATATGTATATATGTATAAATATTCCTCGAAATCTTATCAATTTGCCAGTTAACTGCCGAGAGATAAGTTCTCTCACTCTACGCATAGTTGATCAGAACGGTGATTTAATTAATTTCCGAGGAAAGGAAATTACAACACGAATACATTTGAGATCTAGCAAATAATGATAATATACAACGTTAAGCAATCTAAGGATAAAATTGGATACACTCATAAAACACTATTGCAAACCAAACCACAATTAAAGAGATCATTACACATAAATATTTGACGCAAGAAAATAAAAACTTTTTAAAGTCTCTCAATTTAAAGTTGACAAAGAAATGAGTTACATACTAGATGTTCTAGAAAAACCTCAATCAGACGAGAGTATAATTAAAAAGGACTATCACACATATACACCATACCTACAATCCTTCAACAATAATGATGAGATTCGAATTTCAATACAAAATCAAGACTTATATGTGCTACCCAGCGAAAGCTACATATATGTTGAGGGAAGTATTTTAGATGATAATAATAGCAAAATATCTTCGTTTTTAAATCTAAAATTAAAAAACAACTTTGTGGCACATCTCTTTGACGAAATTCGATATGAACTTAATGGCATAGAAATTGATCATACAAGACATTTAGCGATTACAAGCAGCCTAAAAAATTTTGTTTCTTTATCACCAACAGAAAGTGTTGGCTTATACAATGCAGGATGGAACAAACTCGATGATTTGGATATTTCAAATGGACACTTTAATTTCTATGTACCACTGAAACTGTTTTTAGGTTTTGCTGAAGACTATAATAAAATTATACTCAGCGGTAAACATGAATTGGTTCTCTTACGTAGTAAGAACGACGAAAAACTCGTATACTCAACTGTTGCTACTGACTAACCAAAAATTAGTATCTCAAACATCTCATGGAGAATTCCACATGTACAATAATCCATCTGAGCAAATTGAATATGACTAAAATTATTAACAGTGGTGCTTCTATACCGATGACATTTCGCAGTTGGGATTGTCACATTAATCATCAACTAAATACAGAAACTAGCTATATATGGAATGTTAAATTGGCTGCAAATAGAGAACGACCCCGTTTTGTGTTGATTTCTTTTCAACAAGAAAATAAGTTTGTTCACTGTAATCTAAACAATTTAAAAGTGCATTTAAATTCCAAATCGTACCCATATGATGATCTAAATATAAAATTTAATAATGGTCGGGTTGTCATCCTATATGATATGTATCTGCGGTTTCAACAAAGCTACTACATGAGGGAATCACAACCGCTTCTAACTGCTCAAAAATTTAAAAATAGTGTGCCGATAGTGGTAGTAGATGTCAGTCACCAAAAGGAAGCCCTCTCTAACGGTCCTGTTGATATAAAAATTGAAATTGAAACAGACTCCAACATTCCTACTGATACATCTGCTTTTTGCATTCTCATCCACGATCGCATAATAGAATACATACCCTTAAAAGGTCAAGTTCGTAAAATAATGTAAATAAAAAATAAGATGATTGGGGATAAAGTTTTTATCGATATGCAAGGATTTAAATCCAATTCAAACATCTTCATTGCAAAAGAAATATCAATTGTTTTTAATAATAAGGATCACATAAATTTTATTATTAAACCACCATTTAACTTCAGAAGATTATCAATAGCAAAACAAAGAGAAGCGAATTGGCTAACAAGAAACTTTCATCATCTGAATTGGAATGACGGATCAATATCATTTAAGAGTGTTGTAAAATTTTTAAAACCCAATTTAAAACGTTCTTCAATCTATGTTAAGGGTGTGGAAAAGAAGAAATGGTTTGAAAAACTACTTCAACTTAGAGTTTTCAACATCGAGGATTTTGGTTGCATCAACTTTAAGCAAATACAACTTAAATATCCGGAATATTTTTACTGCAGCTATCACAATTATGGAGTTTGTGCCTTAAGAAATGCATATTTACTTTATCAGGAAAATAACTAAACAATTTATTTTAATTTCCTATTCTTACATTGTTACAACATACACATATTTACGATATTTCTTTAAAATAAATATGTATATTAAAATAAATATAAATATGTATATATTTATTTTAAAGAAATATCGTAAATATGTGTATGTTGTAACAATGTAAGAATAGGAAATTAAAATAAATTGTTTAGTTATTTTCCTGATAAAGTAAATATGCATTTCTTAAGGCACAAACTCCATAATTGTGATAGCTGCAGTAAAAATATTCCGGATATTTAAGTTGTATTTGCTTAAAGTTGATGCAACCAAAATCCTCGATGTTGAAAACTCTAAGTTGAAGTAGTTTTTCAAACCATTTCTTCTTTTCCACACCCTTAACATAGATTGAAGAACCTTTTAAATTGGGTTTTAAAAATTTTACAACACTCTTAAATGATATTGATCCGTCATTCCAATTCAGATGATGAAAGTTTCTTGTTAGCCAATTCGCTTCTCTTTGTTTTGCTATTGATAATCTTCTGAAGTTAAATGGTGGTTTAATAATAAAATTTATGTGATCCTTATTATTAAAAACAATTGATATTTCTTTTGCAATGAAGATGTTTGAATTGGATTTAAATCCTTGCATATCGATAAAAACTTTATCCCCAATCATCTTATTTTTTATTTACATTATTTTACGAACTTGACCTTTTAAGGGTATGTATTCTATTATGCGATCGTGGATGAGAATGCAAAAAGCAGATGTATCAGTAGGAATGTTGGAGTCTGTTTCAATTTCAATTTTTATATCAACAGGACCGTTAGAGAGGGCTTCCTTTTGGTGACTGACATCTACTACCACTATCGGCACACTATTTTTAAATTTTTGAGCAGTTAGAAGCGGTTGTGATTCCCTCATGTAGTAGCTTTGTTGAAACCGCAGATACATATCATATAGGATGACAACCCGACCATTATTAAATTTTATATTTAGATCATCATATGGGTACGATTTGGAATTTAAATGCACTTTTAAATTGTTTAGATTACAGTGAACAAACTTATTTTCTTGTTGAAAAGAAATCAACACAAAACGGGGTCGTTCTCTATTTGCAGCCAATTTAACATTCCATATATAGCTAGTTTCTGTATTTAGTTGAGGATTAATGTGACAATCCCAACTGCGAAATGTCATCGGTATAGAAGCACCACTGTTAATAATTTTAGTCATATTCAATTTGCTCAGATGGATTATTGTACATGTGGAATTCTCCATGAGATGTTTGAGATACTAATTTTTGGTTAGTCAGTAGCAACAGTTGAGTATACGAGTTTTTCGTCGTTCTTACTACGTAAGAGAACCAATTCATGTTTACCGCTGAGTATAATTTTATTATAGTCTTCAGCAAAACCTAAAAACAGTTTCAGTGGTACATAGAAATTAAAGTGTCCATTTGAAATATCCAAATCATCGAGTTTGTTCCATCCTGCATTGTATAAGCCAACACTTTCTGTTGGTGATAAAGAAACAAAATTTTTTAGGCTGCTTGTAATCGCTAAATGTCTTGTATGATCAATTTCTATGCCATTAAGTTCATATCGAATTTCGTCAAAGAGATGTGCCACAAAGTTGTTTTTTAATTTTAGATTTAAAAACGAAGATATTTTGCTATTATTATCATCTAAAATACTTCCCTCAACATATATGTAGCTTTCGCTGGGTAGCACATATAAGTCTTGATTTTGTATTGAAATTCGAATCTCATCATTATTGTTGAAGGATTGTAGGTATGGTGTATATGTGTGATAGTCCTTTTTAATTATACTCTCGTCTGATTGAGGTTTTTCTAGAACATCTAGTATGTAACTCATTTCTTTGTCAACTTTAAATTGAGAGACTTTAAAAAGTTTTTATTTTCTTGCGTCAAATATTTATGTGTAATGATCTCTTTAATTGTGGTTTGGTTTGCAATAGTGTTTTATGAGTGTATCCAATTTTATCCTTAGATTGCTTAACGTTGTATATTATCATTATTTGCTAGATCTCAAATGTATTCGTGTTGTAATTTCCTTTCCTCGGAAATTAATTAAATCACCGTTCTGATCAACTATGCGTAGAGTGAGAGAACTTATCTCTCGGCAGTTAACTGGCAAATTGATAAGATTTCGAGGAATATTTATACATATATACATATTTATATTTATTTTAATATACATATTTATTTTAAAAAAATATCGTAAATATGTGTATGTTGTAACAATGTAAGAATAGAAAATTAAAATAAATTGTTTAGTTATTTTCCTGATAAAGTAAATATGCATTTCTTAAGGCACAAACTCCATAATTGTGATAGCTGCAGTAAAAATATTCCGGATATTTAAGTTGTATTTGCTTAAAGTTGATGCAACCAAAATCCTCGATGTTGAAAACTCTAAGTTGAAGTAGTTTTTCAAACCATTTCTTCTTTTCCACACCCTTAACATAGATTGAAGAACGTTTTAAATTGGGTTTTAAAAATTTTACAACACTCTTAAATGATATTGATCCGTCATTCCAATTCAGATGATGAAAGTTTCTTGTTAGCCAATTCGCTTCTCTTTGTTTTGCTATTGATAATCTTCTGAAGTTAAATGGTGGTTTAATAATAAAATTTATGTGCTCCTTATTATTAAAAACAATTGATATTTCTTTTGCAATGAAGATGTTTGAATTGGATTTAAATCCTTGCATATCGATAAAAACTTTATCCCCAATCATCTTATTTTTTATTTACATTATTTTGCGAACTTGACCTTTTAAGGGTATGTATTCTATTATGCGATCGTGGATGAGAATGCAAAAAGCAGATGTATCAGTAGGAATGTTGGAGTCTGTTTCAATTTAAATTTTTATATCAACAGGACCGTTAGAGAGGGCTTCGTTTTGGTGACTGACATCTACTACCACTATCGGCACACTATTTTTAAATTCTTGAGCAGTTAGAAGCGGTTGTGATTCCCTCATGTAGTAGTTTTGTTGAAACCGCAGATACATATCATATAGGATGGCAACCCGACCATTATTAAATTTTATATTTAGATCATCATATGGGTACGATTTGGAATTTAAATGCACTTTTAAATTGTTTAGATTACAGTGAACAAACTTATTTTCTTGTTGAAAAGAAATCAACACAAAACGGGGTCGTTCTCTATTTGCAGCCAATTTAACATTCCATATATAGCTAGTTTCTGTATTTAGTTGAGGATTAATGTGACAATCCCAACTGCGAAATGCCATCGGTATAGAAGCACCACTGTTAATAATTTTAGTCATATTCAATTTGCTCAGATGGATTATTGTACATGTGGAATTCTCCATGAGATGTTTGAGATACTAATTTTTGGTTTGTCAGTAGCAACAGTTGAGTATACGAGTTTTTCGTCGTTCTTACTACGTAAGAGAACCAATTCATGTTTACCGCTGAGTATAATTTTATTATAGTCTTCAGCAAAACCTAAAAACAGTTTCAGTGGTACATAGAAATTAAAGTGTCCATTTGAAATATCCAAATCATCGAGTTTGTTCCATCCTGCATTGTATAAGCCAACACTTTCTGTTGGTGATAAAGAAACAAAATTTTTTAGGCTGCTTGTAATCGCTAAATGTCTTGTATGATCAATTTCTATGCCATTAAGTTCATATCGAATTTCGTCAAAGAGATGTGCCACAAAGTTGTTTTTTAATTATTATTATCAATAGCAAAACAAAGAGAAGCGAATTGGCTAACAAGAAACTTTCATCATCTGAATTGGAATGACGGATCAATATCATTTAAGAGTGTTGTAAAATTTTTAAAACCCAATTTAAAACGTTCTTCAATCTATGTTAAGGGTGTGGAAAAGAAGAAATGGTTTGAAAAACTACTTCAACTTAGAGTTTTCAACATCGAGGATTTTGGTTGCATCAACTTTAAGCAAATACAACTTAAATATCCGGAATATTTTTACTGCAGCTATCACAATTATGGAGTTTGTGCCTTAAGAAATGCATATTTACTTTATCAGGAAAATAACTAAACAATTTATTTTAATTTCCTATTCTTACATTGTTACAACATACACATATTTACGATATTTCTTTAAAATAAATATGTATATTAAAATAAATATAAATATGTATATATGTATAAATATTCCTCGAAATCTTATCAATTTGCCAGTTAACTGCCGAGAGATAAGTTCTCTCACTCTACGCATAGTTGATCAGAACGGTGATTTAATTAATTTCCGAGGAAAGGAAATTACAACACGAATACATTTGAGATCTAGCAAATAATGATAATATACAACGTTAAGCAATCTAAGGATAAAATTGGATACACTCATAAAACACTATTGCAAACCAAACCACAATTAAAGAGATCATTACACATAAATATTTGACGCAAGAAAATAAAAAATTTTTAAAGTCTCTCAATTTAAAATTGACAAAGAAATGAGTTACATACTAGATGTTCTAGAAAAACCTCAATCAGACGAGAGTATAATTAAAAAGGACTATCACACATATACACCATACCTACAATCCTTCAACAATAATGATGAGATTCGAATTTCAATACAAAATCAAGACTTATATGTGCTACCCAGCGAAAGCTACATATATGTTGAGGGAAGTATTGTAGATGATAATAATAGCAAAATATCTTCGTTTTTAAATCTAAAATTAAAAAACAACTTTGTGGCACATCTCTTTGACGAAATTCGATATGAACTTAATGGCATAGAAATTGATCATACAAGACATTTAGCGATTACAAGCAGCCTAAAAAATTTTGTTTCTTTATCACCAACAGAAAGTGTTGGCTTATACAATGCAGGATGGAACAAACTCGATGATTTGGATATTTCAAATGGACACTTTAATTTCTATGTACCACTGAAACTGTTTTTAGGTTTTGCTGAAGACTATAATAAAATTATACTCAGCGGTAAACATGAATTGGTTCTCTTACGTAGTAAGAACGACGAAAAACTCGTATACTCAACTGTTGCTACTGACTAACCAAAAATTAGTATCTCAAACATCTCATGGAGAATTCCACATGTACAATAATCCATCTGAGCAAATTGAATATGACTAAAATTATTAACAGTGGTGCTTCTATACCGATGACATTTCGCAGTTGGGATTGTCACATTAATCCTCAACTAAATACAGAAACTAGCTATATATGGAATGTTAAATTGGCTGCAAATAGAGAACGACCCCGTTTTGTGTTGATTTCTTTTCAACAAGAAAATAAGTTTGTTCACTGTAATCTAAACAATTTAAAAGTGCATTTAAATTCCAAATCGTACCCATATGATGATCTAAATATAAAATTTAATAATGGTCGGGTTGCCATCCTATATGATATGTATCTGCGGTTTCAACAAAGCTACTACATGAGGGAATCACAACCGCTTCTAACTGCTCAAAAATTTAAAAATAGTGTGCCGATAGTGGTAGTAGATGTCAGTCACCAAAAGGAAGCCCTCTCTAACGGTCCTGTTGATATAAAAATTTAAATTGAAACAGACTCCAACATTCCTACTGATACATCTGCTTTTTGCATTCTCATCCACGATCGCATAATAGAATACATACCCTTAAAAGGTCAAGTTCGTAAAATAATGTAAATAAAAAATAAGATGATTGGGGATAAAGTTTTTATCGATATGCAAGGATTTAAATCTAATTCAAACATCTTCATTGCAAAAGAAATATCAATTGTTTTTAATAATAAGGATCACATAAATTTTATTATTAAACCACCATTTAACTTCAGAAGATTATCAATAGCAAAACAAAGAGAAGCGAATTGGCTAACAAGAAACTTTCATCATCTGAATTGGAATGACGGATCAATGTCATTTAAGAGTGTTGTAAAATTTTTAAAACCCAAGTTAAAACGTTCTTCAATCTATGTTAAGGGTGTGGAAAAGAAGAAATGGTTTGAAAAACTACTTCAACTTAGAGTTTTCAACATCGAGGATTTTGGTTGCATCAACTTTAAGCAAATACAACTTAAATATCCGGAATATTTTTACTGCAGCTATCACAATTATGGAGTTTGTGCCTTAAGAAATGCATATTTACTTTATCAGGAAAATAACTAAACAATTTATTTTAATTTTCTATTCTTACATTGTTACAACATACACATATTTACGATATTTCTTTAAAATAAATATGTATATTAAAATAAATATAAATATGTATATATGTATAAATATTCCTCGAAATCTTATCAATTTGCCAGTTAACTGCCGAGAGATAAGTTCTCTCACTCTACGCATAGTTGATCAGAACGGTGATTTAATTAATTTCCGAGGAAAGGAAATTACAACACGAATACATTTGAGATCTAGCAAATAATGATAATATACAACGTTAAGCAATCTAAGGATAAAATTGGATACACTCATAAAACACTATTGCAAACCAAACCACAATTAAAGAGATCATTACACATAAATATTTGACGCAAGAAAATAAAAAATTTTTAAAGTCTCTCAATTTAAAGTTGACAAAGAAATGAGTTACATACTAGATGTTCTAGAAAAACCTCAATCAGACGAGAGTATAATTAAAAAGGACTATCACACATATACACCATACCTACAATCCTTCAACAATAATGATGAGATTCGAATTTCAATACAAAATCAAGACTTATATGTGCTACCCAGCGAAAGCTACATATATGTTGAGGGAAGTATTGTAGATGATAATAATAGCAAAATATCTTCGTTTTTAAATCTAAAATTAAAAAACAACTTTGTGGCACATCTCTTTGACGAAATTCGATATGAACTTAATGGCATAGAAATTGATCATACAAGACATTTAGCGATTACAAGCAGCCTAAAAAATTTTGTTTCTTTATCACCAACAGAAAGTGTTGGCTTATACAATGCAGGATGGAACAAACTCGATGATTTGGATATTTCAAATGGACACTTTAATTTCTATGTACCACTGAAACTGTTTTTAGGTTTTTCTGAAGACTATAATAAAATTATACTCAGCGGTAAACATGAATTGGTTCTCTTACGTAGTAAGAACGACGAAAAACTCGTATACTCAACTGTTGCTACTGACTAACCAAAAATTAGTATCTCAAACATCTCATGGAGAATTCCACATGTACAATAATCCATCTGAGCAAATTGAATATGACTAAAATTATTAACAGTGGTGCTTCTATACCGATGACATTTCGCAGTTGGGATTGTCACATTAATCCTCAACTAAATACAGAATTTAGCTATATATGGAATGTTAAATTGGCTGCAAATAGAGAACGACCCCGTTTTGTGTTGATTTCTTTTCAACAAGAAAATAAGTTTGTTCACTGTAATCTAAACAATTTAAAAGTGCATTTAAATTCCAAATCGTACCCATATGATGATCTAAATATAAAATTTAATAATGGTCGGGTTGCCATCCTATATGATATGTATCTGCGGTTTCAACAAAGCTACTACATGAGGGAATCACAACCGCTTCTAACTGCTCAAAAATTTAAAAATAGTGTGCCGATAGTGGTAGTAGATGTCAGTCACCAAAAGGAAGCCCTCTCTAACGGTCCTGTTGATATAAAAATTGAAATTGAAACAGACTCCAACATTCCTACTGATACATCTGCTTTTTGCATTCTCATCCACGATCGCATAATAGAATACATACCCTTAAAAGGTCAAGTTCGTAAAATAATGTAAATAAAAAATAAGATGATTGGGGATAAAGTTTTTATCGATATGCAAGGATTTAAATCTAATTCAAACATCTTCATTGCAAAAGAAATATCAATTGTTTTTAATAATAAGGATCACATAAATTTTAATATTAAACCACCATTTAACTTCAGAAGATTATCAATAGCAAAACAAAGAGAAGCGAATTGGCTAACAAGAAACTTTCATCATCTGAATTGGAATGACGGATCAATGTCATTTAAGAGTGTTGTAAAATTTTTAAAACCCAAGTTAAAACGTTCTTCAATCTATGTTAAGGGTGTGGAAAAGAAGAAATGGTTTGAAAAACTACTTCAACTTAGAGTTTTCAACATCGAGGATTTTGGTTGCATCAACTTTAAGCAAATACAACTTAAATATCCGGAATATTTTTACTGCAGCTATCACAATTATGGAGTTTGTGCCTTAAGAAATGCATATTTACTTTATCAGGAAAATAACTAAACAATTTATTTTAATTTTCTATTCTTACATTGTTACAACATACACATATTTACGATATTTCTTTAAAATAAATATGTATATTAAAATAAATATAAATATGTATATATGTATAAATATTCCTCGAAATCTTATCAATTTGCCAGTTAACTGCCGAGAGATAAGTTCTCTCACTCTACGCATAGTTGATCAGAACGGTGATTTAATTAATTTCCGAGGAAAGGAAATTACAACACGAATACATTTGAGATCTAGCAAATAATGATAATATACAACGTTAAGCAATCTAAGGATAAAATTGGATACACTCATAAAACACTATTGCAAACCAAACCACAATTAAAGAGATCATTACACATAAATATTTGACGCAAGAAAATAAAAAATTTTTAAAGTCTCTCAATTTAAAGTTGACAAAGAAATGAGTTACATACTAGATGTTCTAGAAAAACCTCAATCAGACGAGAGTATAATTAAAAAGGACTATCACACATATACACCATACCTACAATCCTTCAACAATAATGATGAGATTCGAATTTCAATACAAAATCAAGACTTATATGTGCTACCCAGCGAAAGCTACATATATGTTGAGGGAAGTATTGTAGATGATAATAATAGCAAAATATCTTCGTTTTTAAATCTAAAATTAAAAAACAACTTTGTGGCACATCTCTTTGACGAAATTCGATATGAACTTAATGGCATAGAAATTGATCATACAAGACATTTAGCGATTACAAGCAGCCTAAAAAATTTTGTTTCTTTATCACCAACAGAAAGTGTTGGCTTATACAATGCAGGATGGAACAAACTCGATGATTTGGATATTTCAAATGGACACTTTAATTTCTATGTACCACTGAAACTGTTTTTAGGTTTTTCTGAAGACTATAATAAAATTATACTCAGCGGTAAACATGAATTGGTTCTCTTACGTAGTAAGAACGACGAAAAACTCGTATACTCAACTGTTGCTACTGACTAACCAAAAATTAGTATCTCAAACATCTCATGGAGAATTCCACATGTACAATAATCCATCTGAGCAAATTGAATATGACTAAAATTATTAACAGTGGTGCTTCTATACCGATGACATTTCGCAGTTGGGATTGTCACATTAATCCTCAACTAAATACAGAATTTAGCTATATATGGAATGTTAAATTGGCTGCAAATAGAGAACGACCCCGTTTTGTGTTGATTTCTTTTCAACAAGAAAATAAGTTTGTTCACTGTAATCTAAACAATTTAAAAGTGCATTTAAATTCCAAATCGTACCCATATGATGATCTAAATATAAAATTTAATAATGGTCGGGTTGCCATCCTATATGATATGTATCTGCGGTTTCAACAAAGCTACTACATGAGGGAATCACAACCGCTTCTAACTGCTCAAAAATTTAAAAATAGTGTGCCGATAGTGGTAGTAGATGTCAGTCACCAAAAGGAAGCCCTCTCTAACGGTCCTGTTGATATAAAAATTGAAATTGAAACAGACTCCAACATTCCTACTGATACATCTGCTTTTTGCATTCTCATCCACGATCGCATAATAGAATACATACCCTTAAAAGGTCAAGTTCGTAAAATAATGTAAATAAAAAATAAGATGATTGGGGATAAAGTTTTTATCGATATGCAAGGATTTAAATCTAATTCAAACATCTTCATTGCAAAAGAAATATCAATTGTTTTTAATAATAAGGATCACATAAATTTTAATATTAAACCACCATTTAACTTCAGAAGATTATCAATAGCAAAACAAAGAGAAGCGAATTGGCTAACAAGAAACTTTCATCATCTGAATTGGAATGACGGATCAATGTCATTTAAGAGTGTTGTAAAATTTTTAAAACCCAAGTTAAAACGTTCTTCAATCTATGTTAAGGGTGTGGAAAAGAAGAAATGGTTTGAAAAACTACTTCAACTTAGAGTTTTCAACATCGAGGATTTTGGTTGCATCAACTTTAAGCAAATACAACTTAAATATCCGGAATATTTTTACTGCAGCTATCACAATTATGGAGTTTGTGCCTTAAGAAATGCATATTTACTTTATCAGGAAAATAACTAAACAATTTATTTTAATTTTCTATTCTTACATTGTTACAACATACACATATTTACGATATTTCTTTAAAATAAATATGTATATTAAAATAAATATAAATATGTATATATGTATAAATATGTATATTAAAATTTTGTTCAATCATTTATTTATATGCATATGGTTTGTACAAGGACAAAGACAAATGTAAAAAAGTGAAAATAAAAATCATCATTTTTTACGTTTTAAGTAAATAAATTTGAATTTATGTTTACAAAATTAATCAAATTAAAATCTTAAATTTACGGCCGCCAATAATGCATCCCCCTCTTCGTCTTGCATAAATATTGCAATTAAATCGTCTACATCTTCTGGCATATAGTTAAATGTTGCCAAGAAAGCATCGTCCTCTTCATCTACCATAAACTTTTCTTCTTCATTTTGGAAGTTTCCATTATAGAAGTATGCCAGTTGGTTCTTTGGAATGACATCACATTAACCTATCTCGTTCTCAAAAATATCAATGTATGTATATAATTGTGCATGGTTTGTTTCACAAATGTCAGCCTCTTTACACAAAAAAACAAAAAATAAATAAAACTAAATAAAACTAACAACAAAAACATTAATATCTCACCAGAATACATAATTTCTTTCTATAAATACCCTTCCAGCTCCATCAGCTAAAAAGAATATTACAAAAAAACAAATGCCGAGTACATACTATGATATTTTGTAACATCGCAACAATGTGTACTAGTGTCAACGTTTGTCATTTTTGAAATTTTTTCTTGTTGTGTGGTATTGCTATCCCTATAAAACAACATAACGTGAAAGACGTTGCACACATTTTAAAAAATGATTATAACACAAGAAATGCCAGATGTGTACTCGACATTACACACGCGCTTTTTTTATATACATATACGACTACTTGCCCATCTGCAACGCTAAAGTTATTGTAAAAACATACTCAAATACACATGCATGAGCATCCCTTTGACAATCCTAAATATCTTACACTTCAATTTCTCCAACCTTCAAGTAAGTTCGTTGCTCATAAATTACATATTTTATTTCATCTCTTCAAACTCTTTAAACATAGGAAATAGGAAAATCAAACTAAATAGAACCAACAACAAAAAACATTCATAGATTTCCCACAAGCATACATAAGGTCTTCTAAAATAACCAACCATGGTCAAAGAAAATAAAAAAAATGCTGCAACTACTTGACAAACAAAAAAAATCACACTTCAATTTCAAATTAAAACAAAAACATACGTACAAAGCATGCGTGCCAACGAAAATAAACTACGAGTATGTACATCAACCGACAGACATCTACAAACCATCAAGTACCCTCGTCACTTCACACCTTTGGTTAAAACAAAAATCTTAAACATACATACATACAAACCATGCGTGCCAACATACCCTCGAAGTGAAGTGACTCTCGTCACTTCACACCTTTGACATTATTTTAAAATGTTCCCATAAATTACAAAATTTTTGACGTTAATTACCCAAATTTGACAATTTTTATTGCCATTGAACCGTCAGTTACTAACTACTAAGTTGATCGCTGTCGAAAAAGTGGATTTGTTGTTAGAAAAATTCTATCATCAGATTTTTTATTTTTATTAAGAGCTTCCGAACTCACAGTAAATCTATCATCAGGTTTTTTATTTTTATTGTTATCATTATGAGCATCAGAACTCACAGTAAAATAGGCATTTCTGCCGTTATAACTCACTTCACATTTATTTGTTTTTGAGGTACTCATATAGAGTATTCCTCAAGGGCACTTTGATTGTGTTTGCGGTTTTTTCTTGTTTTTGTTATTTATGACTATGCAAAAAAAATATTAACAAAGCAATTAAAGCTTATTTATCAAAGTTAATAATATGTATTACGAATATTTTTTTTATGATATTTTTTGTTTACTATGTACATATGTAAGAAAAAACTCCGCTATGACGTTAGTTCACTATTAAGGTACAACGAGAACTATAAAAAAAATAAAAAAATTTTTGATTTTTTAAAAGGTTTATTAATCAAATTTTCAATGAAAATAAAAAGCTATTAGTAAACAGAAATATTTGTTATAAATAAACTGCCTTATTTAAATATATAAATAAAATAAGTAAGAGTGCTATATTCGGCTGTGCCGAATCTTATATACCCTTTACCAAAGTGCGTTTATGTAGTATAGAGATACATACGTAAGCACAGAGATATGTAGGTACATATTAATTTTGTGAAAAAAATCATACTTTCGTCTCTAGTGCAATTTTTAGGTTTTTGTCATTATGTTTAATTTGGTGCTTTTTAAATTTTGGCGATTTATTTTATTTTGCTGATTTTTTTAGTTTTGGCGATTTTTTTCATATAGGCAATTTTTTGGTTTTGGTGATTTTTTTATTTTTTTTCATATAGGCAATTTTTTTTTGTTTGGCGATTTTTTCGGTTTAAGGCGTTTTTATTTTTTTTGCAATTTTTTAGTTTTGACACTTTTTTCTCGTTTTGGCGATTTTTTTCGGTTTTTTGGCGTTTTTTTAATTTTGGCGATTTATTTTCGTTTAGGCGATTTTTTTGATTTTGCCGATTTTTTTCATTTAAGCGATTATTTTAATTTTTGGCGATTTTTTTTCATATAGGCAATTTTTTTTTGTTTTGGCGATTTTTTTTGATTTAGGCGATTCTTTTTTATTTTTGGCGATTTTTGTTTATATAAGCTTTTTTTTTGTTTTGGCGAGTTTTTTGACTTTGCCGATTTTTTTGCATTTAAGCGATTTTTTTAATTTTTGGCAATTTTTTTCATATATGCAGTTTTTTTTGTTTTAGCGATTTTTTCGGTTTTTGGCGTTTTTTTTTAATTTTGACGATTTATTTTCGTTTTGGCGATTTTTTTAGATTTTGGCGATTTTTGTTCATATAAGCATTTTTTTGTTTTGGCGATTTTGCGGTTTTTGGCGTTTTTTGTCATTGTGGGAGTTTTTGAGTTTTGACACGTTTTTCTCGTTTTGGCGATTTTTTTCGGTTTTTGGCGTTTTTTTTATATCAGCGATTTTTTTTCATTTTCGCAATTTTTTCGTTTTGGCAATTTTTTTAAATTTTTGGCGATTTTATAATTTTCGGATTTTTTAGTTTGACTGTAGAAGAATTTATTGCTTAGTTTTATTAAAATTAAAGTAGATATTGGTTATTGTATAAATCAATTTTATTTTATTATTATTCTTTAACCAATATTACCTTACAGCTTCAAAGTCGAGAACAGAAAGAAAAAGTAGAATTTTAAAAATTATCAAATGCATACAAATTTTGTAACAAAAAAAATGTAAGTTAAAGTGAGTAAACTCAGAGCTTTTGAACACTATAAAAAATACAAAGTTAATAATGTAATATAAAGAACCGCTATGTAAAATATGTGAATAGGTACGTAAGCACATATGTACATATGTATTAAAAACCTGACTCTAAGAAATATACATAAATACGTACATATATATGTACTTATATCTACTTACGTACATTTAGTTAGTTTGATGTATTCTCAAAATTACTCACTATTGGTAATAATACAATAAGTACAAAGATGATCTGTATGTATTTATATCATAAGAGTGAGCAGAATCCTTTATGACTTAAGTACAACAGAGGTACACTTTGCAACGTTTGAGTACGTACTTACACAAGAATTGAACCTTAAAATATTTTCGGATATAATACATTATATTAAAGAAAGAATAAAATAATATTAAAAACGTTGGTTTCAGAAATAACTTTCTGACAACATTCTCCCCCTCAAGAACGACGGTTTTTGGATGGGATAACAAGTAAAGAACGGCCTATTGTTGGGAGTGTTTTAGTCGAGTTATGAAACTCCGCTATGCTCCGACTCATAGCGTGCTTCAGCAGGCTCCGTTCTTTACCAGTTCAAATTTTAAATCGTAGCTTCATTATTTATGAAATTTTCCGGCGTATTATCTGGAAGAAGAGAAATTTTAGAAATTGGTCTCTTAATAATTCTGTGTTTTGTAAGAACGGATACCACCCTTATCCGCCCATCAGCTCCTGGATGGACGTCTTTTATGCGACCTAATAGCCATTGTCCTGGACCGCATCTGTCATCTACAACGAGTACAAAATCTCCAATTTTAGGGCTTGTGGTGCCTTTTAACCATTTCGGACGAGACTGAAGACGATTGAGATACTCTCTGTGCCATCTTTTCCAAAAATGTTGTTTCATTTTTTCTATAGACTTCCAGCGCGAGAGATGGTTAATGTTTTTGTCTAGCAGTGTTTCCTCTTGTATACAATGTGTTGGTTCACCTATAAGAAAGTGCGCTGGTGTGAGCGCGTCAAAATCGGATGGGTCTGAAGATAAAGGGCATAAAGGGCGCGAGTTTAGACAGCTTTCAATTTGGCAGAGGAGGGTGGCCAATTCTTCAAAGCTTAAAATTCTATCATTTGTAATACGTTTTAAGTGATGCTTAACGGATTTCACACCAGCCTCCCATAGACCACCAAAGTTGGGTGAGGCTGGTGGAATAAAATGCCAATTTGTGCAATTAAGACTAAGGGCCTGGCATAAATCTTCAGGTAATGAATCTCTGCTTCTATTATAAATGATTTGGAGTTCTTTTGAGGCGCCTACAAAATTAGTACCACAATCGGAATAGATATCAGTACATGCACCTCTTCGGGACTCAAAGCGTTTAAATGCTGCTACGAAAGAATTAGTGGTAAGATCTGAAACTGCTTCCAAGTGTATCGCCTTTGTGGCCATGCACACAAATAAACAAATATAACCTTTAGAGATGATAGCAGACCTTAAAGTTAATGTTTTAATATTAATCGGACCAGCATAGTCGACACCACTATGTTTAAATGGTCGAATGACGTTAAGTCGAACATTTGGCAAGTTTCCCATAATTTGTTGAGAAGTTTTAGCCGCATATCTAAAACAAATAATACATCTATGAATCACAAATTGTGCTAATTGATTACCGGAAACTATCCAAAATTTTCGATTCACGACAGACATAGTAAGGGTAATACCCCCGTGTAAAGTTCGCTCATGTGCGTCAATTATTATAAGTTTTGATAGGGGGTTAGATTTAGCAATATTATGGGGTGTTTCATATTATTTTTTTATTTTTTTTTTTAATGCATGTTTTTTTTATTTATTGTATCTTCATATATGAACTAACAATAAGTATTCAAATCTTAAATCTAACATATAATTAATAGGCCCGACCAATGCCAGACATAACTAAGTGATAGTTGTAAATAATACATAAGTGGTGATAAGCAAAAAAAAAATTTTTTTTCAAGCAACTTCATTCGGAGTGTTTAGTATTAGAGTCCTTGTATCTCTCTTTTTTAAGCGGATGTGTCCAGTAAAGTTCAAGATGTTACGAGCAAGCGGATTAGGATGTGACACAAGTTTAGTTAGATATTTGCCTGCGTATTTTGCAATTTCTTCAGTCACTAGTGGCATATTTAAATCACGATGTATATTTGAATTCTTAATGTACCATGGAGCAGATGTTATTAACCTTAAAATTTTGTTTTGTCTTCGTTGAATTCTCTCTACATTGGAAGCTGAAGCAGTGCCCCATAACTGGATACCGTAACACCATATTGGCTTTAAAAGCGACTTGTATATTAAAAGTTTGCAGTCTAGGCTGAGTGTTGAATTTCTGCCAATCAGCCAATGTACCTGAGTTAATTTTAGTTTCATTTGAGTTAACTTATAGTCAATGTGATGTTTCCATGTAAGCCGTCGATCGAGGTGTATACCAAGATATTTCACATGTGAATGTTGAGGAACAACTTGATTATTAATCCGAATGGGGGAACAAGTATCTCTTCGTAAGGTAAATGTTATATGGACACACTTTTGTTCATTTACCTTAATTCTCCATAAGTTTAACCATAGTTCCATCTGGCTAATGTGTTCCTGGAGTTTTCGGGATGCCTCATCAGGGTTTTCGTGCATACTAAGGCAGGCGGTATCGTCGGCAAATGTAGAAGTGTGGATACTACTGCTCACAGGTTTTTTGGCGTTTTTTTAATTTTGGCGATTTATTTTCGTTTAGGCGATTTTTTTGATTTTGCCGATTTTTTTCATTTAAGCGATTATTTTAATTTTTGGCGATTTTTTTTATATAGGCAATTTTTTTTTGTTTTGGCGATTTTTTTTGATTTAGGCGATTCTTTTTTATTTTTGGCGATTTTTGTTTATATAAGCTTTTTTTTGTTTTGGCGAGTTTTTTGACTTTGCCGATTTTTTTTGCATTTAAGCGATTTTTTTAATTTTTGGCAATTTTTTTCATATATGCAGTTTTTTTTGTTTTAGCGATTTTTTCGGTTTTTGGCGTTTTTTTTTAATTTTGGCGATGTATTTTCGTTTTGGCGATTTTTTTAGATTTTGGTGATTTTTGTTCATATAAGCATTTTTTTGTTTTGGCGATTTTGCGGTTTTTGGCGTTTTTTGTCATTGTGGGAGTTTTTGAGTTTTGACACGTTTTTCTCGTTTTGGCGATTTTTTTCGGTTTTTGGCGTTTTTTTTTTTTATATCAGCGATTTTTTTTCATTTTCGCAATTTTTTCGTTTTGGCAATTTTTTTAAATTTTTGGCGATTTTATAATTTTCGGATTTTTTAGTTTGACTGTAGAAGAATTTATTGCTTAGTTTTATTAAAATTAAAGTAGATATTGGTTATTGTATAAATCAATTTTATTTTATTATTATTCTTTAACCAATATTACCTTACAGCTTCAAAGTCGAGAACAGAAAGAAAAAGTAGAATTTTAAAAATTATCAAATGCATACAAATTTTGTAACAAAAAAAATGTAAGTTAAAGTGAGTAAACTCAGAGCTTTTGAACACTATAAAAAATACAAAGTTAATAATGTAATATAAAGAACCGCTATGTAAAATATGTGAATAGGTACGTAAGCACATATGTACATATGTATTAAAAACTTGACTCTAAGAAATATACATAAATACGTACATATATACTTATATCTACTTACGTATATTTAGTTAGTTTGATGTATTCTCAAAATTACTCACTATTGGTAATAATACAATAAGTACAAAGATGATCTGTATGTATTTATATCATAAGAGTGAGCAGAATCCTTTATGACTTAAGTACAACAGAGGTACACTTTGCAACGTTTGAGTACGTACTTACACAAGAATTGAACCTTAAAATATTTTCGGATATAATACATTATATTAAAGAAAGAATAAAATAATATTAAAAACGTTGGTTTCAGAAATAACTTTCTGACAACATTCTCCCCCTCAAGAACGACGGTTTTTGGATGGGATAACAAGTAAAGAACGGCCTATTGTTGGGAGTGTTTTAGTCGAGTTATGAAACTCCGCTATGCTCCGACTCATAGCGTGCTTCAGCAGGCTCCGTTCTTTACCAGTTCAAATTTTAAATCGTAGCTTCATTATTTATGAAATTTTCCGGCGTATTATCTGGAAGAAGAGAAATTTTAGAAATTGGTCTCTTAATAATTCTGTGTTTTGTAAGAACGGATACCACCCTTATCCGCCCATCAGCTCCTGGATGGACGTCTTTTATGCGACCTAATAGCCATTGTCCTGGACCGCATCTGTCATCTACAACGAGTACAAAATCTCCAATTTTAGGGCTTGTGGTGCCTTTTAACCATTTCGGACGAGACTGAAGACGATTGAGATACTCTCTGTGCCATCTTTTCCAAAAATGTTGTTTCATTTTTTCTATAGACTTCCAGCGCGAGAGATGGTTAATGTTTTTGTCTAGCAGTGTTTCCTCTTGTATACAATGTGTTGGTTCACCTATAAGAAAGTGCGCTGGTGTGAGCGCGTCAAAATCGGATGGGTCTGAAGATAAAGGGCATAAAGGGCGCGAGTTTAGACAGCTTTCAATTTGGCAGAGGAGGGTGGCCAATTCTTCAAAGCTTAAAATTCTATCATTTGTAATACGTTTTAAGTGATGCTTAACGGATTTCACACCAGCCTCCCATAGACCACCAAAGTTGGGTGAGGCTGGTGGAATAAAATGCCAATTTGTGCAATTAAGACTAAGGGCCTGGCATAAATCTTCAGGTAATGAATCTCTGCTTCTATTATAAATGATTTGGAGTTCTTTTGAGGCGCCTACAAAATTAGTACCACAATCGGAATAGATATCAGTACATGCACCTCTTCGGGACTCAAAGCGTTTAAATGCTGCTACGAAAGAATTAGTGGTAAGATCTGAAACTGCTTCCAAGTGTATCGCCTTTGTGGCCATGCACACAAATAAACAAATATAACCTTTAGAGATGATAGCAGACCTTAAAGTTAATGTTTTAATATTAATCGGACCAGCATAGTCGACACCACTATGTTTAAATGGTCGAATGACGTTAAGTCGAACATTTGGCAAGTTTCCCATAATTTGTTGAGAAGTTTTAGCCGCATATCTAAAACAAATAATACATCTATGAATCACAAATTGTGCTAATTGATTACCGGAAACTATCCAAAATTTTCGATTCACGACAGACATAGTAAGGGTAATACCCCCGTGTAAAGTTCGCTCATGTGCGTCAATTATTATAAGTTTTGATAGGGGGTTAGATTTAGCAATATTATGGGGTGTTTCATATTATTTTTTTATTTTTTTTTTTAATGCATGTTTTTTTTATTTATTGTATCTTCATATATGAACTAACAATAAGTATTCAAATCTTAAATCTAACATATAATTAATAGGCCCGACCAATGCCAGACATAACTAAGTGATAGTTGTAAATAATACATAAGTGGTGATAAGCAAAAAAAAAATTTTTTTTCAAGCAACTTCATTCGGAGTGTTTAGTATTAGAGTCCTTGTATCTCTCTTTTTTAAGCGGATGTGTCCAGTAAAGTTCAAGATGTTACGAGCAAGCGGATTAGGATGTGACACAAGTTTAGTTAGATATTTGCCTGCGTATTTTGCAATTTCTTCAGTCACTAGTGGCATATTTAAATCACGATGTATATTTGAATTCTTAATGTACCATGGAGCAGATGTTATTAACCTTAAAATTTTGTTTTGTCTTCGTTGAATTCTCTCTACATTGGAAGCTGAAGCAGTGCCCCATAACTGGATACCGTAACACCATATTGGCTTTAAAAGCGACTTGTATATTAAAAGTTTGCAGTCTAGGCTGAGTGTTGAATTTCTGCCAATCAGCCAATGTACCTGAGTTAATTTTAGTTTCATTTGAGTTAACTTATAGTCAATGTGATGTTTCCATGTAAGCCGTCGATCGAGGTGTATACCAAGATATTTCACATGTGAATGTTGAGGAACAACTTGATTATTAATCCGAATGGGGGAACAAGTATCTCTTCGTAAGGTAAATGTTATATGGACACACTTTTGTTCATTTACCTTAATTCTCCATAAGTTTAACCATAGTTCCATCTGGCTAATGTGTTCCTGGAGTTTTCGGGATGCCTCATCAGGGTTTTCGTGCATACTAAGGCAGGCGGTATCGTCGGCAAATGTAGAAGTGTGGATACTACTGCTCACAGGTTTTTTGGCGTTTTTTTAATTTTGGCGATTTATTTTCGTTTAGGCGATTTTTTTGATTTTGCCGATTTTTTTCATTTAAGCGATTATTTTAATTTTTGGCGATTTTTTTTTATATAGGCAATTTTTTTTTGTTTTGGCGATTTTTTTTGATTTAGGCGATTCTTTTTTATTTTTGGCGATTTTTGTTTATATAAGCTTTTTTTTGTTTTGGCGAGTTTTTTGACTTTGCCGATTTTTTTTGCATTTAAGCGATTTTTTTAATTTTTGGCAATTTTTTTCATATATGCAGTTTTTTTTGTTTTAGCGATTTTTTCGGTTTTTGGCGTTTTTTTTTAATTTTGGCGATGTATTTTCGTTTTGGCGATTTTTTTAGATTTTGGTGATTTTTGTTCATATAAGCATTTTTTTGTTTTGGCGATTTTGCGGTTTTTGGCGTTTTTTGTCATTGTGGGAGTTTTTGAGTTTTGACACGTTTTTCTCGTTTTGGCGATTTTTTTCGGTTTTTGGCGTTTTTTTTTTATATCAGCGATTTTTTTTCATTTTCGCAATTTTTTCGTTTTGGCAATTTTTTTAAATTTTTGGCGATTTTATAATTTTCGGATTTTTTAGTTTGACTGTAGAAGAATTTATTGCTTAGTTTTATTAAAATTAAAGTAGATATTGGTTATTGTATAAATCAATTTTATTTTATTATTATTCTTTAACCAATATTACCTTACAGCTTCAAAGTCGAGAACAGAAAGAAAAAGTAGAATTTTAAAAATTATCAAATGCATACAAATTTTGTAACAAAAAAAATGTAAGTTAAAGTGAGTAAACTCAGAGCTTTTGAACACTATAAAAAATACAAAGTTAATAATGTAATATAAAGAACCGCTATGTAAAATATGTGAATAGGTACGTAAGCACATATGTACATATGTATTAAAAACTTGACTCTAAGAAATATACATAAATACGTACATATATACTTATATCTACTTACGTACATTTAGTTAGTTTGATGTATTCTCAAAATTACTCACTATTGGTAATAATACAATAAGTACAAAGATGATCTGTATGTATTTATATCATAAGAGTGAGCAGAATCCTTTATGACTTAAGTACAACAGAGGTACACTTTGCAACGTTTGAGTACGTACTTACACAAGAATTGAACCTTAAAATATTTTCGGATATAATACATTATATTAAAGAAAGAATAAAATAATATTAAAAACGTTGGTTTCAGAAATAACTCTCTGACAACATTCTCCCCCTCAAGAACGACGGTTTTTGGATGGGATAACAAGTAAAGAACGGCCTATTGTTGGGAGTGTTTTAGTCGAGTTATGAAACTCCGCTATGCTCCGACTCATAGCGTGCTTCAGCAGGCTCCGTTCTTTACCAGTTCAAATTTTAAATCGTAGCTTCATTATTTATGAAATTTTCCGGCGTATTATCTGGAAGAAGAGAAATTTTAGAAATTGGTCTCTTAATAATTCTGTGTTTTGTAAGAACGGATACCACCCTTATCCGCCCATCAGCTCCTGGATGGACGTCTTTTATGCGACCTAATAGCCATTGTCCTGGACCGCATCTGTCATCTACAACGAGTACAAAATCTCCAATTTTAGGGCTTGTGGTGCCTTTTAACCATTTCGGACGAGACTGAAGACGATTGAGATACTCTCTGTGCCATCTTTTCCAAAAATGTTGTTTCATTTTTTCTATAGACTTCCAGCGCGAGAGATGGTTAATGTTTTTGTCTAGCAGTGTTTCCTCTTGTATACAATGTGTTGGTTCACCTATAAGAAAGTGCGCTGGTGTGAGCGCGTCAAAATCGGATGGGTCTGAAGATAAAGGGCATAAAGGGCGCGAGTTTAGACAGCTTTCAATTTGGCAGAGGAGGGTGGCCAATTCTTCAAAGCTTAAAATTCTATCATTTGTAATACGTTTTAAGTGATGCTTAACGGATTTCACACCAGCCTCCCATAGACCACCAAAGTTGGGTGAGGCTGGTGGAATAAAATGCCAATTTGTGCAATTAAGACTAAGGGCCTGGCATAAATCTTCAGGTAATGAATCTCTGCTTCTATTATAAATGATTTGGAGTTCTTTTGAGGCGCCTACAAAATTAGTACCACAATCGGAATAGATATCAGTACATGCACCTCTTCGGGACTCAAAGCGTTTAAATGCTGCTACGAAAGAATTAGTGGTAAGATCTGAAACTGCTTCCAAGTGTATCGCCTTTGTGGCCATGCACACAAATAAACAAATATAACCTTTAGAGATAATAGCAGACCTTAAAGTTAATGTTTTAATATTAATCGGACCAGCATAGTCGACATCACTATGTTTAAAGGGTCGAATGACGTTAAGTCGAACATTTGGCAAGTTTCCCATAATTTGTTGAGAAGTTTTAGCCGCATATCTAAAACAAATAATACATCTATGAATCACAAATTGTGCTAATTGATTACCGGAAACTATCCAAAATTTTCGATTCACGACAGACATAGTTAGGGTAATACCCCCGTGTAAAGTTCGCTCATGTGCGTCAATTATTATAAGTTTTGATAGGGGGTTAGATTTAGCTAATATTATGGGGTGTTTCATATTATTTTTTTATTTTTTTTTTTAATGCATGTTTTTTTATTTATTGTATCTTCATATATGAACTAACAATAAGTATTCAAATCTTAAATCTAACATATAATTAATAGGCCCGACCAATGCCAGACATAACTAAGTGATAGTTGTAAATAATACATAAGTGATGATAAGCAAAAAAAAAATTTTTTTTCAAGCAACTTCATTCGGAGTGTTTAGTATTAGAGCCCTTGTATCTCTCTTTTTTAAGCGGATGTGTCCAGTAAAGTTCAAGATGTTACGAGCAAGCGGATTAGGATGTGACACAAGTTTAGTTAGATATTTGCCTGCGTATTTTGCAATTTCTTCAGTCACTAGTGGCATATTTAAATCACGATGTATATTTGAATTCTTAATGTACCATGGAGCAGATGTTATTAACCTTAAAATTTTGTTTTGTCTTCGTTGAATTCTCTCTACATTGGAAGCTGAAGCAGTGCCCCATAACTGAATACCGTAACACCATATTGGCTTTAAAAGCGACTTGTATATTAAAAGTTTGCAGTCTAGGCTGAGTGTTGAATTTCTGCCAATCAGCCAATGTACCTGAGTTAATTTTAGTTTCATTTGAGTTAACTTATAGTCAATGTGATGTTTCCATGTAAGCCGTCGATCGAGGTGTATACCAAGATATTTCACATGTGAATGTTGAGGAACAACTTGATTATTAATCCGAATGGGGGAACAAGTATCTCTTCGTAAGGTAAATGTTATATGGACACACTTTTGTTCATTTACCTTAATTCTCAATAAGTTTAACCATAGTTCCATCTGGCTAATGTGTTCCTGGAGTTTTCGGGATGCCTCATCAGGGTTTTCGTGCATACTAAGGCAGGCGGTATCGTCGGCAAATGTAGAAGTGTGGATACTACTGCTCACAGGCATATCACAAGTATAAATCAAATATAAAAATGGCCCCAGTATACTCCCCTGTGGCACACCTGATGAGATAGTTTCAGGCATACTCATAAAGTGTCCTTCCACAACTGTAAATTTTCGTGCAACAATGTAACTTTCCAAAAGATTTAGAATGTTTATTGGTAAATATGTCTTCAATTTCAAAATCAGGCCTTCATGCCACACTTTATCAAATGCCTGAGAAACATCAATAAACACGGCAGAACAATACTTCTTTTCCTCAAATGTTTCTCTGATAAATTGAACCAATCTATGCGTTTGCTCAATGGTGCTATGCTGGCTTCTAAAACCAAATTGATGGTCCGGGATGCACCCATTATCAGTTAAATTGAAGACAATTTTGTCATGAGTAGCTTTTCCAAAAGCTTTGACATTGTTGACAGTAAACTTATTGGCCTATATGACTCAGCCTTGGAAAGATCTTTACCTGGCTTTGGAATCATTTTAACCTTGGCAAGCTTCCAGCAGTCTGGATAATACTCCAGTCGTAAAATGGCATTAAAAATGAATAACAGGATTCTAATTGCAGTACGAGGTAACTTAATCAGCATCTGGTTACTAATTCCATCCATACCGGGAGCTTTTTTCGGGTTGAGTTCGGCAATTAGTTTTTGTACATCACACATCGTAAATTTTAAGGGTCGTGGGGGTAGAGCAACTACACTCGGCAAATCAGCAACACCGGTACATGTATTTGGTGTAAATACGGATTTTAAATGCTCAGCAAATATGTTACCTTTTTCAGTATCGCTTCTTGCCCAACCTCCGGTAGATGTGCGCAGAGGTGGCTTAAACTCAACGGGTGTTTTAAACTTTTTAGCAGCGCGCCACAAAGAGTAATTAGATGCTGGTGTGACATCAAGGCCTTCCAGATAATTTTTGAAAGATGCAGTTTTTCCGGATGCAAGCAACTCTTGGAGTCATTTAGTGCACTCTTTAAATCTGATTTTGTGTTGAGGTGATCTGTGCTGTTGCCATTCCCTTCTAGCTCTTCTTTTTTCACGTACGAGATGTTCAACGTCTGTAGAATAAATTTTATTGAACCCAGTATGCGGATGGGAGGTAGTGGCATGTTCAGAAGCTTGTTTAATACTCTCGTTAAGATTTGCAATGTTCGATTCAATATCATTGGGTGTTCTTAGCGTAATATTTTCCGTGCAATGACTACTAAGATATTTTTTGAATCCCAGCCAATTAACACGATTTATCATCTTGACATATGGGTGAGGTAAAGCGCTTCTCAGTGGACTACAGATTGTAACGATCGTGGGGAAGTGATCAGACGAGAGATCTAGGGAAGCTTCAACGTGAATTAATTCCCTAGAAATACTTTTTATGACGCCGAAATCTATAACATCCGGAATTTTTCGTACGTCAGTAGGCCAGTAAGTAGGCTCCCCACTTGAAATAACATCCAAACCCATTTTTGAAATTGTGTTGAACAACGCCCTACCTCTAGGCGTAATAAGACGCGAACCCCAGAACGTATGCTTAGCATTGTAGTCGCCAGCTGCAACGAAACAAGGTCCAAGAGATTTGTAGAATTTCTCATATTGGTCCTCAGTAATTGAAAATCTGGGAGGGGAGTAAATTGAAGATATCACGAAATTTGTACAAAAATTTTCAATGCAGATATTTGTTGCTTGTAGATGTTCTTCACAAATGTTGTCAAGAATATAGTGGTTGAGTCTTGACTTAATTAGAATTGCAGATCCACCGCATGCTCTCCCTCTAGGGTCCTTTGTATCATACATAGTGTAGCCATTCATTTTAAAGAGGCTTCTAGAAGTCAAATGAGTCTCAGAGACCAACATTATATCAATATTTTTTTCCGTAAGGAAGTGCTCAAGTTCATTTTTATGTTGGCGAATGCCGTTTGCGTTCCAGAAACATATTTTTAACGTGTTCATGGCTTGTTAATTAATGCTTGAAGCAGAGTATTCTGCATTCTCAGCATTTCTTGCATCATGTTAGTCATATTTGTTGTAAAATTGTTTATAGTTTGCACCAAATTGTCAATAGTAGCTTCAGTTGCTTGAGTTTGCATTCGTTGAATTATTTGGAGGTGGAACATTTTGTGGGAAAATAGAGTTTGTTTTAGCAGCATCGGCATACGATACACGGGAAGTAACTGGTTGGCTCATTTGCGCAAAAGTGGCAGAGTAAGCGTTTGCTGATTGATCTGGAGGTAATTTAGGTGTTTGCACCATAGCCTGCTTCACGAAATCATACGCAGTACAACCTCTGTAGTTAGCGGTGTGAATAACTCCACAATTACTGCATTTTTATCACTTTGATCTTATGGCTTATTGCAACTAGCAGTGCCGTGTAATTCGCCCCATACAACACAAACAATCAGTGTGGCCACAATAAAAAAAAAATTTAATGCTAAATGTGGCTTAAAACAATGCTAAAAAAATATTTGAAAATGCTAAAATATAATGATAAAATTTTGGAATGATTTTTTGATAATTATATAGTTATAATTAAAAACCAATTGCTTAATTCACAACAATTTGAATCGTGTATTTGTGTATCAAATACACTTTTTGTTTTTAATTGTGAACACCCTCTGTGTGGTGTATTAATGTATTTTGTATATTTAATGAAAAAAGAAGAACAAGCTACATGCAAATTCTCTCAGAGAGCCTCTCTCTGAATACAACATTTTAAAAACATATGAAATAAAAGTGTAATAGTGTATGTCATTTTTATATGATAATACAATCGATACAGAGATACAGGAAGAATAAAGCAAATATTTTATTTAATTTTAATAAAACAAAATGGTAAAAACCAACAATTCAGGAACATATAAAATACAATTAATGAATTCATAAAACCTATTGTATATTTGCGTGATCGTATTATATATAGTATAATTGTGTAAAATTTGTTCTTGGTAGTTTTCATTGTATCACAGAAAAAATTAAACCCAAAAATTTTTAAACAAAAGTTTGTTTGAAATAAAATTTTGATTCAGTAAATATTTTTTACTATTCCAATAAATAGTTGGATCCAATTTTGTTTTAAGCAAAACACGAAGCAATATGGAGTGAAAAATTCTAGTTGATACAATTAATATAAAGTAATACTTGTAACAAAATTGTTAAGAGAACATTTCTGCTCCAATATAGAAATTGCATACTGTACACAACAGTTATTTATATTATTTATTTTTTATTTTCATTAAAAAATTTTGTTGAATCAGACAATCTGTTGATTAAAAAAATCGGGGTTTTTTCGAAACAAATTATTAAAAAATTTTGCATTTGAATTTAAAAATTTCTTTGTAGGACCCAAATTGAAAAAATTAGTATTTGATTTAGAGAATTTTGTTAGAAGTTTTCAACCCCGTAAAACATAATTTTGAATATGTGCTTCTTTTCTTCTTATTGTTAAGCGTTTGCCGTTCAAAACAAATTAAAGTGGCTATTAGACGGTAATTCTCTGTATATGAGCATGACAGACTCTTGTACATATAAATAAAAACCTTTAAAAATTCGCACTCTAACCAAGTCATTTACCCTTTCATTACATAGTGTCCACAAACATTTGCAAAATGCTTGCAAGAAATATCTAATTTGCGTGTTGTTTAATTTTTTGGTCACAAATAATTGTTTTTCCGCGAATTTTTTAATAAATAAATGTTAAATGCACAGTAACACATAAATTGACATTTGATATCAAGATGAATTTATCAGGTCGTGAGTTCTGATGATTATATCATAACACTGCCATAATATTAGTAAATTGAGCCTATACGTGTTGAATTTTCATCATGATATCAATTTGACATTCATCATTATATAAAATCATCAGTTGTAGACTATATGTTACGAAAACACAAATGAAATTTGCAGTGAGTTTGACAGAAGATGTATTAAACCAGTTGATGAATGATAACAAACACAAAAATTCAAAATTTTTTGAAAACCAAACCAAGCTGAAAATACGAATTTTGCAATATCACACTATTCTCAAATACATTCAATGCATTCGTTGAATTATTTGGCGGTGAAACATTTAGAGTGGGAATAGAACTAGCCTTAGCAGCATCGGCGTACGATACACGTGAAGTAACTGGTTGGCTCACTGGAGCAAAAGTGGTGGAGTACGCGTTTAATGGTTGAGCTGGAGCTAATTTAGGTTTTTGCACCATAGCCTGCTTGACGAAAGAGTACACAGGACATCCTCTGTAGTTAGCGGTGTGATTACCTCCACAATTACTGCATTTTTCTTTCGCTTGATCTTTTGGTTTGGTACAACTTGCAGTACCGTGCAATTCACCGCAGATAACACACACTGTAGGTAAATTGCAGTAAGCTTTTGTATGGCCATATTCTTGGCAATTATGACACTGCACGGGGCCTGCACGCTTATGTGGCTCTTCAACTGTGATTTTTCTGTATAAAAGGTATTTAAGGCTATAAATAGGATGAGTCTCGTTTTTTTTCAACTGTATATCATTTGGCTCCAGTTCAACACGAAATAGGGGTTGGGGTACTTTTTCTTTGTTAAATATGTTTGATACATTCTTTACCTTAAATCCCTGGAGGAAAAGTGCATCTTTTATTTCTTCAGGGACAACATAAGAATCTATGCCCTTCAGTACGATTTGCAGGCCTTTAGCGCTCTTAAGCTGGTATGTGTAGAAGCTTGTTTTATTTGTTTCAAATTCAGAAACCATTTTGCGAAAATCCTTTTCATCAAAAATTTGAATTTTCGTTTCATCGATGTTGCCACGTTTTATTGGGACAATGTGGAATTTATTTTCACCAATGACTGAAATTAATTTTTTAATAAGGGCATTTGAATTTTTCTCTCTCAAGTAGATTGGTGGCGGCTTGGATGTTTTATTCGAGGATACATCGGGTTTGTCGTTCTCATCTTGCAAAATTTTAAAATGGTTTTGGCGATTAGTTGAGGATGCGCTGTTATCTCTAGACATCTTTGGAGCGGATGAAATTTTTGAAGAATTCGGGCTTCGCCCACGCTTTACCACGGTTATATATCTGTCCATACCGACTTGCACCTTGGGTTTTGAAATACTGTTATCTTTAGTAATAACTTTGTTAAGTGACGAATACGAGCCTGAAGGGGATGATATTACTGAATTATATGAAGAAGTACTAGGCAACTATAATGTTAATGAATCACTATTTGGCATTGGACAAAGCGAAGTTGATCGCTGACGAAAAATTGGTTTTGCCGTTAAAAAAACACTTTCATTAGATTTATTATTTTTATTTTTTTCATTAAGAGCTTCAGAACTCACAGTAAAATAGGCGTTTCTGCCGTTAGAACTCACTTCATAATTTTTTGTATTTGAGGCACTCATATAGAGTATTCCTCAAGGGCACTTTTTGTGTTTTTTTGCTTACGGTTTGTTTGTTTTTGTAATTTATGATTGTTTATTTGTTTTTGAGTTACTCCTATAGAGTATTCCTCAATGTCACTGTTTGTGTTTTTTTTGTTTTCGGTTTTTTTTGTTTTTGTTATTTCCACTATGTAAAAAATATTATCAAAGCAATAAAGCTTATTTATTAAAGTCAGTATGTACCTATTACGAATAATATGTACTACGAATAATTTTTTGTATAATTTTTTGTTTGTTTGTATGTAAGAAAAAACTCCGCTAATCGACTGTTCGCTATGAAGGTACCACGAGAACTTGAACTTGTTTCATATTATAACTCAAATTTGAGTTTTGTAGCCGACCACCCACGCGAATTACGCCACTTTCATCAATAAAGGGCATAAGCTTTAGTATTGAACTACCTTTTAATTCACGATTTTTATGAAGAAGCTTAATCTCATTAGGAAAATCTATTAATTGAGTAACTTTGACTAAATGAAGTAATGCATTGTTTATTTCAAATGTTTTTAAAACGTCCGTTCTTCTTAATTGAGGATTTTTGCAGTTGTATATGAAGCGGAAACACATTGCAGAAGTTCGAAGTATAGTTCTCAATTTAGAAAATTTTGAAAATATTTCAGGGTAAAGTTTTTCGCTACATAGATTTGTTGAAATTTTACTTATTCGTTTCTCTTCAGTGGTATGTAGATTTAAAAGCGCTTTTGGCCAGTGTTCTGTAGACCCGTAAAGAAATTGTGGACCAAACCACCATGAATGATTTTCAATTAAATCCTTAGACAATATGCCCCTAGAGCCACAGTCTGCTGGATTAAGAGCTGATGGCACATACCTCCATTGTTGTGACTTACTCAAACGTTGTATATCAGCGACCCTATTTGCGACATAAACTGTCCAAGTTGATGAAGGTTTTCGAATCCAACTAAGAACAGTTGAACTGTCACTCCAATAGTATATATCATGGACAGTTATATCGCATAATGATTCTTTCACATTTTGAGTTAATTGTACCAAAAGTTTGGCAGCACAAAGCTCCAGTCTGGGTATAGATAGTGTTTTAACAGGAGATATTTTAGATTTGGCCTGTAAAATATTTACATATATACTATCACTGGTAATAATTCTAGAATAAACTACAGCTGCATATGCCGTAGTTGATGCATCACAAGAACAATGCAATTCCGTTCGGGACTCATTTGACCAACGAATCCAACGAGGAATTTTCAAGCTATCTAGTTGATGTAATGATGACCTGTGTTTGATCCATTGGTTTTCAATTGGCAGTGGGATTTGTTCATCCCAGTCTAAACCATGCTCCCATAGTTGCTTAAAAATGGACTTGGCAACTACAGTAACTGGTGTAAGCCATCCTAATGGGTCATAAAGTCTTGCAGACTCAGAAAGAATAATACGTTTAGTTACAGATTTAGAATCATCTATATTCACTTTGATTGAAAATGTATCAGTATGGGTATTCCATTGAATACCAAGCGTTTTCACGACATTATCCTTGTCAAACTTTAAAGTGACAGATTTTTCCCTAAAGTCTTCTGGAATTTGTTGTAAAAGTTCAGGCGAATTTGTAATCCATTTACGAAGGTTACAACCACCCTTTTCTAGGAGAGTACATAGGTCCTTTTGTAACATTATGGCGTTGTCAAGGTTATCAGCACCTGAAATAATGTCATCGACATAAGAGTCGAATATCAAAACTTTAGAAGCATTAGGAAATTCTAGCGCATAATCTTGTGCTAGTTTTTGCAGCACTCGAATAGCTAAATATGGTGCTGATGTTGTACCATATGTGACAGTATTTAGCTCGTAAATGGAAATATCATCGGTTGGCTGTGACCGCCAAAGAATTTGTTGGTATTTACGATGTTCAGGACAAACTTCTATTTGCCTGAACATCTTTTCGATATCTGCACTGAATGCTATTTTATGTCTTCTCCATTTAGTTATAATTGCAGGCAGATTACTTTGTAGGGCAGGACCTGGATAAAATTCCTCGTTTATAGAGTTTTGGCCATTTAAATGGCAGCTTCCATCGAAAACCACTCTTAATTTAGTTGTTGTACTGTTTTCCTTTAAAACACCATGGTGAGGTAAGAAGCATGAATTCGGACGTATACCATCAGGGTATTTACCAATTTTAGACATGTGACCCAATGTTTCATACTCAAGCATAAAATGCTTATAACTTTCAGCAAATTGGGGTCGTTTAGCAAACGAAATTTCTAAGTGTCGTAAGCGTTTGAAAGCACTCATAATATTGTTTTGAATATAAGGTTCAGTATTGTCGTTTAATAGGGATTTAAACGGTAAATGTACCATATAGCGACCAGATTCTGATCGACATGTTGTAGTCTCAAAATAATTCTCACATGCCAAATCCTCATTACTTAGTTTTCTTTTTGCCAGTACTTCTTCCTGTTCCCAGAACGAAGTTAATATGCTCTCTAAATTTGCGTTATGTATGTACACTCTGTTAGCTGATATAATACTATTATTTCCAGAAAATACCCATCCGAAGTATGTGTTTTGAAAGAAAAGTTCATTATGTATAAACGAATCTGAAGCGATTTTTATCTTTGAAACGACGTCGGAACCTAGAATTATGTCAATGGGATCAGTATTAAAAAAGTATGGATCAGCCAAGCTATCATTATCAATTTCAGGCATAGAAATGAATTTACTTGAAGGATCCGGTGTATATGAAGAAAGAGTGCTTAAAACTAAAGCGGTGCATGAAAGTACTGGTTCCAATTTTCTATTGCACAAATCGACGTGCACAAAGTATTTTGATAAATTTTCATTGCCGTTACCGATACCAATTATCTTACAGTGAGATTTGGTCTTCTTTAAGCCTAAAAGCTGTACCACAGATTCAGAAATTAAGCTCCCCTGTGATCCAGGGTCTAGGAGTGCACGTAAAGAAATGTAACCGCGTTGAGTACGAACACTTAAGAGGATAGTATAAAGCAAAACCGTTTGAAAAGAGTTTGCATTATGAATTGTGACTGGGGAAAGTTCTTTAGTCCTAGGGTTAGATGTAGACGGAAGAACGGCTGAGAAATTATTGTCCTCAGCATGTAGAACTGTATGATGCGTTTGTTTGCAAATAATACAACGAAATGGAGAGGTACAACTCTTTTCGTCGTGTCCTGATGCAAGACAATTTCGGCAGATCCTCTTGTCTGACAAGAATTCATCTTTTGAATTTAAAGAAAGTCCCAAAAATTTAAAACATTTTGAAAGCGAATGACCTTTTTCACAATATGGACAAGAAATGGCATTTCGTTTAGAAAAATTACCAGAATTGCAAGAAGTCTTTCGCATTTGTGAAGCATTTTTGTTACCTTTTATAAATTTTTGTTTAGTATTTGAGGGAAGTCCATCATTAATAGACTCCAATGTACGAAACGTTCATTCTAGAAAAGAAAATAATGCTTCCTTAGAGGGAAGCTCGGTAGATGATGTCAAAGACTGTTCCCAGTTTTTTTTACTCTGTATGTCCAACTTTTGAACAAGAATATGTACCAGAATAGGATCCCAGCTTTGGGTGTTTATATGCAAATTCCTAAGTGAAGATAAACATTCTTGAGTAGAGTCAAGTAAAGTTTTAATCGATTGATAGCCACCATCTGATTTTGGTATATTGAAAAGTTTCGTTATCAAATTTCCAACAAGCATTCGCTTGTTGTGATACCTTGCTTCAAGGATTTCCCATGCTGAATCATAATTTGCTTCTGTTGCAGAAATGCTTTTGATCAAATTGGCTGCTTCTCCAGTAAGTGTACCTTTTAGATAGTAAAATTTTTGAATTTTTGTAAGCGAATCATTCTGATGAACGAGAGAAAAATATATATCTCTAAATGGAATCCAATCCATATATTCTCCAGAAAATTTTGGCAGTGATATTTTTGGAAGCCTAGTGTCAGAGTTAAGTGTGGAATCGGAACGATGATTTTGCGCAACAAAAGTACTAGCTATGGGGCTAGTTGTTACCGAATTCTCTGGCAGAGATTCAATTATCTTACCTTTTATGGTCAAACATTTTTCAGTAAATTCAAAGTAAACTTCTTCACTAATATATGGAACATCTTGTACATTAAGAGACTCTCCATGTATTTTACGTACAATTTTTTCATGTTGGACTTCAAACTTCTTGAAAATGTCATCTACTCTTTGTGTTAAAGAAGTAAGATAACCATATGTCTTTTCATCTCTATTCTTTTGTTCGAAACGAGCCTCGATTGTATTAATCAATTGCAGCAAATCACGTTGGGCTCCAATAAGAATATCAAGATTACTCATGACCCTTTTTTAACCACACTTTAAATTAATGAAAGAAATTTATTTATGGGGAAATCTATAATTCCCGGGTTTCGGCACCAATAATTATGTAGAAGAATTTATTGCTTAGTTTTATTAAAATTAAAGTAGATATTGGTTATTGTATAAATCAATTTTATTTTATTATTATTCTTTAACCAATATTACCTTACAGCTTCAAAGTCGAGAACAGAAAGAAAAAGTAGAATTTTAAAAATTATCAAATGCATACAAATTTTGTAACAAAAAAAATTTAAGTTAAAGTGAGTAAACTCAGAGCTTTTGAACACTATAAAAAATACAAAGTTAATAATGTAATATAAAGAACCGCTATGTAAAATATGTGAATAGGTAAGCACATATGTACATATGTATTAAAAACTTGACTCTAAGAAATATACATATCTACTTACGTACATTTAGTTAATTTGATGTATTCTCAAAATTACTCACTATTGGTAATAATACAATAAGTACAAAGATGATCTGTATGTATTTATATCATAAGAGTGAGCAGAATCCTTTATGACTTAAGTACAACAGAGGTACACTTTGCAACGTTTGAGTACGTACTTACACAAGAATTGAACCTTAAAATATTTTCGGATATAATACATTATATTAAAGAAAGAATAAAATAATATTAAAAACGTTGGTTTCAGAAATAACTTTCTGACAACATTGACCGTTTTTGAAAATTTCAAGGGTTTAACTCTTACAGTTTCGAAGATATATCAATTTGTCAAAATTACATAGTCAAAACTTCATTAACTGATGGACTACCCTTTAATTTAATTTTTTTAAATTTTAGTGTTAATTGTTGTAGTCTATATAAAAATACACTAATTTTACAAAATTTCAAGTGTCAATATAAATATGTACATACAATTGTATGTATGTTACATGGGATTTTAAAAGTTTTCGTCACGCGTTTTGGAACACCCTTTAATTTTTAGCTTTTATATATTTGTTGTTGTAGCGACCAAAGTTCTACATACACTGTCCAAATTTCCGACCCGTAGCTTTTACCGTTCCTGAGAAAATAGCCTTCTTCGTAAAACATGAAATATGTTTAATTATTAGGAAAAAAGTTAAAGTTTTCCAACCCTGGACACGTTTTTTTGTTTTGTTAATTTTTTAAATTTTATTCATACCGAAGTATAAAATAAGTTAATTTAATAAAAAAGTAATAAAAACTTGTTTCCGGTAGTTATTTTCTATGGGAAAATAGAGTTTTAGTTTTCCAGGTCTGAAACCGTCTGCCCGATTTTGCTGATTTTCAATAACAATATTTGTCGGAAATTTTCTGACACACCAGTTCAAGAACAGTTCTGGGAGCTTGGGAAAACTGATTTCACGTACAGACAGACGGACAGACGGACATCGCTTGTTCGTCTTCCCTATGCATAATGATCCAGAATATATATACTTTATGTGTCGCTTATTAATATTGTAGAAATTACAAACGGAATGACAAACCTATATATACCCTTTTACCATTTTTTGATAAAGGGTATACAAATTAAATAAAAAAATTCTGAACATATTTCATATCTAAACACAAGGGCTTGTTCATAGGCTAGCGAATATTTACAAGAACAAAAGTCCGCACATGAAACAATTTGTACATACATACAGACATAAAATCCATTTAAAGACATGTACATATTAGGGTTTGCACAGCGATTATAATCGTAATCGTAATCGCGATTAATCTCACCTTTTAATCGTACTAGACTCTTTTGAAAAGAGTCCTTTTCAAATGTCCTATCTTATGCACATACTTAAAAAAATCATTTCAACATTTGCATAACCTTTTTTGAAAATCCAATAGAATAAGCGTGTAAGCTCAGAAACTTGTACATACGATTTTGAACTAAAAATCCGCAGTGCGGGACGGAATAAAATTAAAATCTATTTTATTTTCATTGCGGACTTTCTTATTCTCTCAATTTTTTCTTGCTGACGTTGCCGTAGTTTTTGAATAATTGGCTGTGTTCACAACACTATTGTAAAAAAAACATGATTTTGAAGTTCAAAAATTTTTGTCATTGATTATAAAAGTTTAAAAAAAACATATCAAATATATCTGCGAATGTATAAAATGTTAGTCATTTTTTGTTTTTAGTTATAAAAATGTATGGACAAAAAAAAATTAATAAAAATTGTTAACAAACAATGACAAGTTTTGCCGTCTTCCATGTATTATGTTTATTTTTCCCTCCCGCAACGAGAAATCGCACCGCACCGAAAACATTGTGTTTAGACACTCTATTTTATTTTCTTACACCTTAATACAATAAAAATATTATAAGGCAAAACGATAATTAAAATCCAAAGCAAGCACTTATTAAATTTGTTATTTTATTTTACTATATTCTCCCAATTTTATTTCAAAAACGTCGTAATATCTCAAAAAATACATTACGATTGACACAAACATTTTTGATTCGGTGGCAGATAGGTGCAGTTTACTTTATCTTGAGACCTCGCAATGTTACAAAAAACATAGAAATACTAAAAATGGTTATAATTATAATTGAGTGTCCACACGTGATGAATTTATATCATGATGAGTGAAGAATTTCGTATAAAAAACGGTATAAATAGTACGGTTTTTATATAAACTTGTTTACTTAGTATGATACAAATTCATCAGATGTGGATACATAATTAAATAAAAAATAAATTAAGAAAGTAGAAATACATAAATACATATACTTCATCCTAGAAAAAGTTTGTTATCAAAAGATTGATTAAGATTTTTATCAAAAACAAAATCTTGAATTCGATCTTAAAATGAGATTTTATTCAAGATTACAATCTTAAATGCGATCTTAAGAAGAATTAAGGTTTTATTCTTGAATCAAGAATTTTTGAATTTACCAGAGTATTAAGATTGAAATGATTTGATTTCGAACGTAAGATCTTGATTTTACCACGATTTTTCCTTTAGTGTATTATTTTTGGTACTAATAAGTTCTGATTTACGAACTTCATCTTACGTGCTTTACAATTTTCTCCAAATGAAATACCATTTAATTGAAAAGTTAAATTAAAAAGCGAAGTCTTGATTTCTTTTATTCTCACCCCCCAAATCGGTTCAGTTTTATGTAAAAAAAATACCAAAAAATTTCATAGCGATAAGTTGTGTTTTAAGGGGCACGCCCCATAGTGCGTTGTCCCTATATAGTGAATCGGCAAAATTAGAGAAGCTATCGCAGAAAAATTAAACTTGGTGTGCTGGTTTAAAATATGTTAATTAAGAAAAATTCGAAGTTTCGGAAAAATCGGTGCAAGGATATGACTAACTCCCATACATCTTTAAATTTAAAAGTTTAATTTTAGCTATAATTTGTAATTTATTAAATGAGCCTTTTTACAGTTCGATATAAGTTTTGGTAACAATACAATAATTATGAAAAACTTAAGACTATAATGTATCATCTTAATAACAAAATGAAATATTTAAAATAGTTCCAAACTAAATTTGAAAAGAATATGTATTTATATAAAATAATAGTTAGAAGAGATGTATCGCTCTTGCTCCCGGAGCTAACATATTATGAGAGTAATTCTCTTAAATAAACTTAAAACTATTAATATTACAAATAAATAAAACTAAAATAAATAAAAAATAAAAATAAAAATTACAGAAAATATTTAACCTCTATGAGTACCTATTGTACTTTTTGTGTATCACGGTGGACATAAACCGAAATTTAAATTGAAATTTGGAGGACTTTCATTAATAAAGCCTATAGGTGATAAATAATTTACATTCGACCAATTGAAAAGCATTTGGTCGTAGAGAATATTTCTAATAAATTCATTGTTATGATTTGTAAGTCTAATTATAAATCTCTTTAACAAATCACAAACATGCAGACCGATAGGAGTTATATTTGAATGATTATAAACATAACGATTCGAATATCGTTTATGTCTTGATTCATAGTTTTTTCCAATACAACATCTTAAGAACTTTCTTTCAAATATTTCCATTTCTTTAATTATAATAGGTGAAACATTAAACCATATGGGAAAACCGTAAAGAAATACGGGCCGTAAACTAGTTATATATAGTAATAATTTAGTTCTAGACGGTAGATTTTTGTTATATAAAATTCTTGAAAAGGAACACATAATTTGGTGAGCCTTTTTCAAAACTAATCTAGCGTGTTTATTAAATTTCAGGAGTTTATTGAAGTTAATTCCGAGATATTTCAAATTATCTTTAAAAGGAATTTCAATATTATCAAGAAATAGTCTAAGAGTTTTACTTTCGGGTACAACAAAATTTTTACATTTACCAGATGCATTGCGAATACAAATTGCTTCACATTTGGAGGTATTGATTTTAATTCCCCATTTATCATAAAAATTTTTAACTGTCAATAAATGATGAGAAACCTGACTTAGAGCAGTGGAATGTGATTCATTATGCGAGTATAAAAGTGAATCATCTGCATAAAGTAATCCAATAGAATTCGCTATTATGTGAGGAAAATCATACATAAATATATTGTACAAATGAGGAGCCAATATCGAACCTTGTGGAACTCCGCAATATACATTTTCATTGTTCGAAAAGTTATCGTTAAAATTTATGCAAAACTTTCTTTCTGAAAAGAAATTTTGAATTAGTTTGATAATAGAATGATTAAACCCAATTTGTATCATTTTATACAGAATACCATTGTGGGAAGCGTGGTCAAATGCTTTTTCAACATCTAATGATACTGCTACTGTACAATAACGTCTTCGTAAATTACAAATTATATCATTCTGAAATTTAAGTAAAGCATCAGTAGTCGAGTGATTATTTTTAAATCCAAATTGCAGTTTCGGAATATATTCCCTAACTAGTCCAAAATCCATTTTTTTTCGAATAATTTTTTCAAAAAGTTTTCCCAAATTTGAAAGCAACGAAATATGACGTAAATTATTAATGTCATTATTATTAGGTTTTTTTTGGATCAGGATAATTTTGGAAATCTTCCATTGTGATGGGAAGTAGCAATTATTTAAACAATTATTAAAAATTATTGTAAGATATTCGAAAGCTTTCATTGGTAGTTTTTTAATAATAAAATTAGAAATTTTATCCAAACCGTATGATTTCTTATTATATATATTTTTTGAAATAAGTACTAATTCATCCAAAGAAACGAGATCCGAAATGTTATTTTCATTGACAGCGCTTAAATTCGCATTAAATAAATATTTAAAATCAGGAATTGGAGTCACTGTATCATTTATAATATTCGTGATTTGAGTAGTAACCCCGTTTGGAGTTGAACCACTGTAAATATTTGAGAAGTGCTCTTTTAATTTATCAAGTCCTAACGAGACATCTTCTATCAGTGTACCATCAACAGATATGTTTGTTAATTTATTATTTTTCTTGTATCCTAATAACCTGTAAATTGTCTTATGTGCTTTAGGACCTAGTTTAATATTGCGGAGTTTTGAATTTAAAAAAGCAGATTGTTCAATTTCAACTTGTTCCTTAATAATGATGCTTAGCAATTGAATTTGTTTAGATAACAATATATAATCCGGGTCATAACGAGTAATGTTTCTATGGTAGATTCTCTTTAAGTTTTTTTTGCCAATTGTACTTGATCTTGAAAAATTTTTTGATTTGATCCGAAACTATATATTTCCTATTTACCTCTATTCTCTCTGAATGATTGTTTTTAACATTATCTCATGTTAAAGTAAAGTTATTTATATATTCATCAATTTCACAATTTAAAAGGTTTCTATTGGAAACTGGAAAGTAATTTAGGAGATTCTGGCTTACATCAAATTTGAAATTATTCCAATTAGTGTTCTTTAAAGAGATAAAATTTGGTGGTGGAGTCAAAATAATATCGAAACTTTGAAATTCAATATGAAGTTTAAGGGGATAGTGATCTGAAAAGGAAGGTAAAGTATGTATACTATAATTAGGATTCAAGCAATTGATGCAATTTTGACTTATGAGGAAGTGGTCGAGAAATGAAGAACCATTTGGATATGATGGACGACTAGCAGAAATACGAACAAAATTTATTGGATTATTGTCTAGAAAATTTAGAAAAACATTACCGTTAGAATTACACAAAGACTCACCCCAATTAGTGTGTCTTGAATTGAAATCACCTCCAATTAATGTACCATCAAAACTTTGAGCGTAGAAAGATAACCTAGAGAGACCATTTTATAAGTTTTGTGTATTATAATTACAAGGAATGTAAACAGATCCAACTAATAACCTTTTAATTAAGTTATCTATTTTAACTTCAATGAAAACAAAAATATGGGGAAACTCTATGCCAGAAATGCGAATTATAGAATATTTATAAGACTTTTTTAAAATTACTGCAACTCCTTGTTGACTAAAATCTCTGATAAAATTGTAATCCTTGTAAAAAACCTTATGTCGTTGGTTAAGATGAGTTTCCTGAACGAATGCAATGTCAATTTGATTGCTTTTTGATGTATTAAATAAACCTATTCTTCTACTTAACAAAACAAGAGAACCAACATTAAATGAAAGCAAATCTAAGCCATTATGGGTCATAAGATTTATTTAATTCATTCAGGAGACTACGACACCGTTGTCTGGCCTCTTCTTTTGAATAATTTTTGTAATCTTTAACAAAATTTGCTATTCTTTCCTCTAATGTTAACGTTTCAGAAGAGCAAATAGTTTTAGCAATTTTTAAAAATTCCTCAATAATAGCAGAATTTGAATAATGACGTTGAGTTAAGTTAGGTACTTCTCTCTGGAAATGACTAGCAAAAGATGTTTCTTCTTTAACATAGTTAGTGTTGCATAAAGTATTAAAAACATTATTGGAAATCTGTCGTTTTCTCTCAGAAACTTCTCGTTTGAATCTTTTTTTGTTTCAATGTATTTTAAATATGCTGAACAACCTCTGTAATTAGATGGATGACCATGTTGCTTGCAGTTATTACAAAATGGTAGATTATCCTTAGAGGAAATAAACTGGCACTCGCCAGGACCGTGGGACTTGTCACATTTTACACAAGTGTATTTCTTGTTGCAGTTGTTTGACATATGTATGGCCCCATTGTTGACAACGCCAGCACTGAATTTCTTTTAAATTTCTTTTGGGAGATTCCCATGAGATTTTTTGGTTAAAAATGTATTTAATACATGTTAATTCATTTATATTTCTACCTAATTTTAAGGATACTAAAAATAAACCAGTGTCTTTTTCATTTTTCCTAGAGAATGGTGTTGAAAATTTTGAAATTGTTTCTATGGTATCCGGAACATTCGAATCAAATTCATTCTTTAAAGCAATGAGGTCAGTGTTGTAATATAAACCACGAATTACTAAGTTCTTACGTTTTCTTTCTGAAGGTGTATATGAGTAAGATTCAATTTTTTTTCTCTTAACAGTTGCATCATTTCTTCATGAACCAGGACATCTTTTAAAAATAATTTGCTTTTGTATTTGTTTTTATTAATGATCTTATAAATTATGCCGTTAGCATTCAGCTGTTCAACCAAATTTTCAATATTAACTTTGAACAAAAAAATGGGAGGGCAAAAAGAAGTATCTTTCTTTGAAGCTACAGATTTTGAGTCCCTAAATAAATTGGTTTTATCACCCATAGGCTTATTTGCCTCTTGTTCTATATTGATTTCTCCTAAAATGGCAAATCTATTCTGTGTCTTGTGAGTTTTAATATTTGATGTTATTTCTTTGTTTTTCTTGTTTAAATTAGATAAGTCTACCTTAGCATTATTTGATCTTCTTCTTTTTCTGTTAGATACATCAATAAATTGTTCTTCATTATCTTCTGAGGAGGATAATTGTGGTAATTCATAATCCATTTCATTATTTTGATGTTCTGGACTGGATGTCTCTAAGATGATAGCGTCATTACTAGGAAGATTTTTCAATACAGAAGCAAGTTGAGTTGGATCCGTAATATCACTTATTATATATATTTTATTATTTCGCTTTTCGAAAGGCTTTGATCCAGAACAGTTAAAAATGCTTCCAGAAGATCGAACTTGTAAAATTTCTTCATTGATGATATTAGAACTTCTTTCACTATGAGATTCTGAATTATTTACAGAAATTGCTTTGTTAGATTGATTTTTTATCAAGACATCTTTAGAACTTCCTACAGATTTTTTGCTCCCTTGGTTGTGATTAATTTTTTTTTGATAGTTTTCATTTTGAGATATGTCCGGAGGAACATCATCGTTCAATAGAGAACGATATGTGCTCATCTCTTAATTATTTATAAAAGAAAAAATATTGATATAAATATTGTTTAGAAAAAGTTTGACATTTTCTTTATATTTTATTTTATTTTTAATACACAAAAATACTTCTGATCGACACAAAAATCCAAACAGTAATCGCTATAATATATATGTAACTATGGAATAAATCAAAAGTTGGTAACTATCTGTTTAAATATGTCTTTTAGCTTAGTGGTTAATTTTGTTTCAATCGGTGCAGGGACATTACTACCTCCTATATATAATTTTTCTCAAAGACTACATTAGTGATCAGAATGCACACAAAACTAATAACAACTTATAAAACTATATTTTTGGGCCCTCTGGGAAATTTCGTTTCATTCGATACAAGGAAATGACCATCTCCAATATAATCTTTTTCTCTTAAACTAAATTTTTGAAACATTTGTGATCAAAATATTCTCCTTAAAAAGTGTCATAAATAAATTTGTTTCTAAATTTGCTCAACAAATAAGATAATTAATTTTAATTGTAATTTATGATGTTTTATGTGTTTTGTAGACCTAAGTGACGATAGTTCCGGATTCGACATTAATAACAAATGAGGCATTAAATCTCTATTTGTATTTTATCTCGTCGTTTTTATTGTATGGGATAATTGCACATTCCTTATATTTTTATGACTGGCTTCTAAGGTTTCTTCGGACAAACACCCTAGAATAAAAATAGTTTTAAAAAGTGTGTAAAACGTTTTTTAATATTTTATTACCTATTGGCAAGTTGAAGTTTCAGGAACATCACACCCATGCACTAAAACCTTATGAACAGTACTTGGCATGTAATACCAGCCTTACTGTATTAAATATGAGTTTCTAGTTATATTTAGCAGCTCCTTAAACATTAACCGTGATTCCGCAAGATAAAACTCTTAATATTATGCCAAAATTATCAATAAGACTTCTATCAATCCCCGTAATTTGAGCAGAAATTTCACTATTTTCAAAAAATCGTCGAGCCATGTTTCCGTCGTTAGTAGTTCCAATCCCCGTTTTTACTTGGTCTATATTAATCCCGTCCGTGTTTTGAATTCATTTTGAATTCTTTTTTGTTTTGTGAAAAAACTGAGGTATTTTCCTTATTGACTCTCCAAACTTTCAAAGGAAGACGGTAAGCAATGTGCAATATGCATTCAAAAAAGCGTATCCAGCAGTGGAGTGTAGAATGTCCATATTTATAATTATTAATACAAAGGTCCTTAATAATGTTTTTATTGTCCATATCTGTAGGGCTTGCATTACATATAAAGCACCTACTTCCTGAGTTTTTGTTACTCAAAACATTTGCAAGTGAACCATCTATCATTGTGCAGTGCATATCGTAAGACACCCCAACAGGTTGAACCATTTTTATCAATTACAGAATATTCCAAAAAAAGTTCTCAAACAGACCTAGAGTCAATAAAATTGCACAGCTTGCAAAAATTTTATAAAAATTATATAATCATATTTTTAGTCTTTGTAAAACTAAAAAATATATGTAGATGTTTTAAAAATATACAAAATTTCAAACTTCCGGTTAAAAATCTTAAATTTTTTTTACTAGTGATTAAATTTGTTAACAAAGTATATAAATGAAAAATAAAAAATCGCCTACTTTTTATTTATATAGTTTTTTAATTTTTTCAAAGTTTGCAAAACTTTAGGGTTTCCGCCAAAAAAAAAATATTTGTCACTATTAAATAAAAATTATACGCTACATAAAAATTTTATTTAATTTTTATTAGAATTAAAAAAAATTTTATAAACTAATTTTTTTTTTAAATTTTGGCAGTACCATAAACTTAGGTCTTTGCAACTTTTTCTAAAACTTAGGAAATATGTCCTATATTTACATTTCTGGGTGAAAAATCAAAAACTTGTTTACATATTCTATTTAATCCCTTTAAAATGTACTAAGATCACAAATAAAAAATTACCTATTCTTAAAAAAAATGTTTTACTTTTGCATTTTGGGAATTCCAAATAAAACATCGCAAAAGTTTTCGATGCACAAACTACTTTACTATATAAAATATTTACAAAAAATTATTTTTGTTTCTTGCACCTGTAGTTATAAACAAAACTGTGAAGGTTTAGAGCAATACAATAAAAAATTTAATTTAAAAAATTTTTTTTGTAACACAGTAAAAACTGTTTTCTCGTTCAACATTTTACCTCAAACCTTTTCTGACTTTAGCGCCCTCTACTGTTAACAAAAAGGCGAGATGATAACTTCTATTTACGAATTTATTTAAGGTACTTTGTTAGCTTTACAAAAATGAATATTTCTTAAATATTCTAAGCACTTCATTTTATTTTAATTTTGCCTATGGGACAAAGCACTGTGCGTCCGTCCGCCCCCTAAAATTTGGCCTTCAAGCCCATTTTTAATGTAATCTTTTGCATATGACTATGACTATAAAAAAATCGTTTTACAAGAATATGATATATGGAAATATTTTAGGACTTCTAGTCTACAACATTAGTCTCAAGGAAAGTTTTTTGCTAAAATTAATATTTTAGGAAATAATGAAGAAAATAACCAACAAAATTCCAAAAATTATACATACCAAAATTGCATTTACGAATACGCATATGGAAATTATTATACTAAGCGTTTATATCTATTAATTATCGTGTATGTTCTAGCTTCCACATCGTTTTCACATATTTTCTTGTGGGATCGCATGTTAAAATAGATGCTACACCTGTTTAAGTTGAAATTTTGAAAATAAAAATTAATAGTATGCGTTGTAGCATCCGTATTTAAATAAAAACAATTTGTAAATGGACGATTTGAAACTTTTAAATTTTTTCGTTGTCACTTCCCTCAAAAATACTCATAATCTTTTCACTTGTTAACAGTCTTGTGAAAAGAATAAGAATTTTTTTTGCCAAAAGTAAAATCGAAAAATTCTAAAAGTTTGAAATCGTCCATTTAAAAATTGTTTTCATTAAAATTCGGATGCTAGAACACATACTATTAACTTTTATTTTCTAAATTTAAACTTAAACAGGCGTAGCATGTGTTTTAACATGCGATCCCACAAGAAAACATGTGAAAACGAAACGCACATATTTTATACATATATTAAATGATTATATTTATAGAAAATTAAGCAAAAAAAAGTACATAACTCTGAACCAATTTGGGGGATCAGAATAAAAGAAATCAACAAAAAAATTCTATATGCCAATCTAATGTACACATACAGGCATGTTCTGAAAATCACGGTGATTTCAAATCACGTGATTTCAAAAGTAAACTATTAATAGCTGACTGGATAGTGGGTTTTTATTGCGTTTTAAGTTTTTTGCATTTATAGTAGAATATTTTCTTCCAACTTCAAAGCTATAAATCGTGAAATTTACAAAAGCAATGATTTAGCTTTTATTTAGTTTTTGAAAATCACCGTGATTTGGCATGTCGTGATTTGCAGAACAGGCCCGATATTATTAAATTTCCTACCCGTGCGATTGCGTGCTCATGTATTTATTAGAACATAACAATAACACTTACATATCTTCATAATTAAAATATTCAAACCATCCACCAATCCACTTAAAAGTCGTTCAGTCAAAGGAGGCGGACGTACTTAAATAAATAAACTTATTACAGAAAATCAAACTCCATCCGACACAATTACAAATTCCCCACGATAGTATACAATAATTTCACAAAATCTGAAATAAATATTACTTAAGCAAACACGCAAAATATAAAAAAAATCTCACAGACAGTCTTTAACACTGGACAAATATAAGCTTAACAGTATAAAAAGCAATCTCACACTACAGTATAAAAAACATAATAGGATTACGGAAGTTTAGATATATGATAATAATTTATACCCTAAAATTTCAACATGGAAAACAATTATTTCTACGTACATATATGTAAATACTATCGTGAGAAAATCACATAGAAACATACCAGAATTCATCTACAAAAAATTCAAACTATTTCAACAATACCCCTACCCCAAAAATCACGGTCAGCCTTAAATTCCCATAGATATACACACACAAAAACAATCGATCTTTCTCAACAACAACTCGCCCCTCACATTGATCACCCTTGAACTCACAAATTCCCACGGTTACATATTTCAACACACTCTCACCCAATCCAAATCACAGTCAGACTAAAATTTCAACATACATGGACAGACTCAAGTTCCCACAGACAGATACCCACAAACTTCCCGCCGGCTGAAGAAAAAACACATAAGAAATAATTTTCACGTTTTCCTTCGGGCATTAGAAAAAAAATTATTTTCACGTTTTCTCGTCGGCGTTACAAAATCACGCACGCACATACAAAAACCTCAAGCAACTCAGCGGTAAAACCCAGAAGACCTTCTTGGTGCAGACCTTATTAAAAGCCTACTGAAGAATTATTTTGATTCAATTACACTGTGCTCGAATTTGAAACAAGCCAGGGACCCAGTGGGTAAACCTAATTCGAGTATTCGTTTGTAATTTCTACAATATTAATAAGCGACACATAAAGTATATATATTCTGGATCCTTATGCATAGGGAAGACGAACAAGCGATGTCCTTCTGTCCGTCTGTCTGTACGTGAAATTTTTTCCCAAGCTCCCAGAAGAGCTAGAAACTTCGTTCTTGGACTGGTGTGTCAGAAATTTTTCGAAAAATTTTGCTATTGAAAATCAGCAAAATCGAGCAAAAGGTTTCAGAGCTGGAACTTTATTTTCTCATAGAAAATTATGACCGAAAACTAGTTTTTATTATTTTTATTACTTTTTTATTAAATTAACTTATTTTATACTTCGTTATGAATAAAATTGGAACTTATAATTATAAAAGGAATTTTAAAATTTAATTTTCCAGGGTTGGAAAACTTTAACTTTTTTTCTAATAATTAAACATATTTCATGTTTTAGGAAGAAGGCTATTTTCTCAGGAACGGTAAAAGCTACGGGTCTGAAATTTGGACAGTGTATGTAGAACTTTAGTCGCTACAGCAACAAATACATGAGAACTAAAACTTAAAGGGTGTTCCAAAACGAGCAACGAAAACTTTTAACCGTACGATTCATAACCAGCAAAACTCCTTTAATTTCATAACCAGGTACCCGGGTACCCGAAGTAGGTTGTTTTGCGTTTATTGAAATAAAATAATATTTTCCTGTAAATATTTTTGTTGTTGATTATATTTTGCGTTCTCAACTGTACAAATTTGATATTTGGAAAAAAACTGGTTTCTGTTCGTATATAAGTACCTAAAGCGAAACAAGTAGGCAGAAACTGGTTTTATCTAACGGTTGTTTATTTGCTTATTTTCGGTACCTACTTGCTTAATTGCTTTTGAATTAGATAGCAGATGTTCATTTGTGTCGTAAAATTGAAATATTTCATTTGCTTCGCCAGTCTGTGTTGAATATTTGAACAGTGAAGTTGGTGAAAAATGAGCCGCAACGACCGATATTTGTCTACAAGGGAATACTGGAATTTGAGTGATGAAGCAAGAAGCACGTATATTCAACGTTTATTTGAGGAAGCGACTCAAGATGAGGACCTTGAAGTGGACCCTGTGGAAGACAAAAATGAAGGAAATGTGTCCTATACTGGCGAAGTTTCGGAATCAGAGAATGAAGATTTGAATGTTGACAACGCAAACGAAATTGCAGCTGCTATTGACGCACCAGAGGAAATTTTCTTTGATGATGAAAGTGAAGATGATGATATGCAAGAAGATGCATCAGCAACAAACCCAGCAGACTACATGACTGCACGTGACGGCACACAATGGCAGCGAACACCACGTAGTTGCCAACAAGTGAGAAGCCACAATATATACAGAGACCGCTGTGGTCCAACGCGGATTAATGAAAATATGACGCCTTTGCAGTGTTTCAAATCATACCTCACAGTGGAAATGGTGGATATAATAGCGCGCCACACAAATAGAAAAGCGCATGCCACATATAATGCGTACAATGAAGCGAATCCCAATAGACGTCAGTTGAAGTGGAAAGACACGACAATCAACGAAATTTATGCGTTCATTGTAATGATTTTGATGGCTGGCACAAATCATTCTAATGACGAAAACGCAAGAGATTTGTAGACGTCACAGGCTCACCCAATATTCCGCGCCACCATGGGAATAAACAGGTTTTTCGGTTTGCTGCGTTTTATGCGGTTTGACGACCCCAGAACACGGGTAGAGCGGCAGCGTCAAGACAAAGCGGCGCCAATTCGCGATATTTGGATAATGCTTAATGCAAATCTTGCCAGATATTATGTGCCATCAGAATATTTGACCATTGATAAACAATTATATGCATACCGTGGTAGAACCAAATTCACCCAATATATACCCTCGAAGCCAGCAAAATATGGCAGTATGGTGGATTTGCGATGCCAAAAACTCATATCCACTTCATGGCCAAATATATATTGGCAAACAAGAAACTGGTCGTGAAGTTGGTGTTGGCGAAAGAGTGGTGAGATATTTAGTTGGGCCATACTACGGTAGCGGACGAAATATAACAATGGATAATTTTTTTACGACGCTGCCGTTGACTAGGCAACTAAAAGTAGAAAAGCTCAGCATTGTGGGTACACTCCGCCGCAACAAAGCTTACATCCCTGCGGAGATGAAAGAAGACAAAAAAAGACGTTGGTTCAAGTTTATTTGGCTTCTACGACAACGTAACACTGCTCTTATATAAGCAGCGGAAGTCCAACTCGGTCATCCTTCTTTCTAGTATGCATGATGATGCTCAAATTGACGAGAATGGGAAACCAGAAATTATAAATTTTTATAGCCAAACAAAAGGTGGGGTGGACGTAATGGACCAAACGCTCCAAGAATACACGACCCAGCGACAAACAAGAAGATAGCCGATGGCATTTTTCTATAACATCATTGATGAGAGCGCATTTGCATCACACATCATATATTATGGAAATAATCCAACTGCACGATACAGCACGACGCGCAGGAAGAATTTCCTGCGTCAACTGGCAGAAAACCTGTGCATTTCTGTTATAGAAAATAGAATTTCAAATGTGCAAAGCGTGCGCCAATTTTCAACAAAAAATGCAATTGAAAGCATCATCGGAAGGCCGTTGGAGAGTGTGCTTTGTGCTGCAGGTCCGTCAACATCTCCGTCAGCACGACAAAGGGGCGGAAAAGTACATACGGGCGTGTGCTACATGTGCAACCTTCGTCCAAATAAGCGCAGAAGAAAAACTAGAAAAAATTGCAGCATATGTAGCACGCCGATATGCGATGAGCACGCCATAACAATTACTAAATGCTAGAATTGCCACAATAACAACCATAGTGATTCGGATGAATTATAATATAATATATATAAAATATGATAAAATAAATAAAAAAGACATTTATTTCCAATAAAAACAACACAAAAAAACGTTACATGTCATGCATTTACATAGGAATTGCATTAGGGTACCCGGGGACCCGGTTGTGTGTTTATGGGTATAAAACATTTAAAATCATTTTTTAAAGAAAATATTGAAAATATTTTGTATTTTTTCGTATTTAAATCTTAGTTTAGCCAAAATCTCTCATGATTCGGAGTTTTATGTCCATATCTCAAAAATTATAGGCACAGCCGCACTTTAAAGTCAAAAAAGGGTACACGGGTACCCGGTTATGAATCGTAGGGTTAAAATCCCATGTAATATACATACAATTGTATGTACAAACGTACATATGCATATTGACACTTGAAATTTGTAAAATTAGTGTATTTTTATATAGGCTACAACAATTAACATTAAAATTACAAAAATTTAAATTAAAGGGTGGTCCATCAGTTAATGCAATTTGACTATGAAATTCTGACAAATTGCTATATCTTGGAAACCGTAAGAGTTAAACTCTTCAAATTTTCAAAAACGGTAAAACTAAAAAATCCGAAAATTATTAAATCGCCAAAAATTAAAAGCAAATCGCCAAAATGAAAAAAAAATCGCTAAAATTAAAAAAAAATCGCCAAAAACCGAAAAAAATCGCAAAAACGAGAAATACGTGTCAAAACTAAAAAAAATTCCCACAGTGAAAAAACGCCAAAAACCGCAAAAATCGCCAAAACAAAAAAAAATTCCTTGTATAAAAAAAATCGCCAAAAATTAAAAAAAATCGCCTAAATGAAAAAAAAAATCGCCAAAATCAAATAAATCGCCAAAATGAAAATAAATCGCCTAAATTAAAAAAAAGCCAAAAACTAAAAAGAATCGCCAAAACAAAAAAAATTGCCTATATGAAAAAAAGTCGCCAAAAATTAAAAAAATCGCTTAAATGAAAAAAAATCGGCAAAATCAAAAAAATCGCCAAAACGACAAAAATCGCCAAAATAAAAAAACGCCAAAAACCGAAAAAATCGCCAAAACGAGAAAAAAGCGTCTCGTTGTACCTTCATAGTGAACTAACGTCATAGCGGAGTTTTTTTTTTGTATGTACATACTAAACAAAAAAAATCAAATAAAAGAAAATATTCGTAATACATATTATTAACTTTGATAAATAAGCTTTAATTGCTTTGTTAATATTTTTTTGCATAGTCATAAATAACAAAAACAAACAAAAAACCGTAATCAAAAAAAACAAACAAACAAACAAAAGTGCCCTTGAGGAATACTCTATATGAGTACCTCAAAAACAAATAAATGTGAAGTGAGTTATAACGGCAGAAATGCCTATTTTACTGTGAGTTCTGATGCTCATAATGATAACAATAAAAATAAAAACCTGATGACAGACTTACTGTGAGTTCGGAAAAAAAAATCTGATAATACACTTTTTCTAACAACAAATCCACTTTTTCGACAGCGATCAACTTCGCTTTGTCCAATGCCTACTAGTGATTCTTTAACATTACAGTTGCCTAGTACTTCGTCAGTTAAGCCATTGAAATCATTCGCTTCGGGCTGTTCATCACCTAACCAAGTTATCACTACAGATAACAGTAGCTCAAAACCAAAGGTACAAGTCGGAATGGACAGATATATAACCGTGGTAAGGCGTGGGGGAAGCCCGAATTCTTCTCAAATTTCATCTGTTCCAAAAATGTTTAGGGATAACAACGCATCATCCATGAATCGCCAAAATCGTTTTTCATTATTGCAAGACGATACCGACAAGGCCGCTTCATCATCTCAGAAGTCTTTTAAGCCACCACCTATATATGTGAAGGAAAAAAATTCTACCGCGCTTCTAAAAAAACTACTGTCGACCATTGGTGAAAATACTTTTCACGTAATTCCAATTAAAAGAGGTAATATTGATGAAACTAAAATCCAAATATACGATTAAAACAATTTTCGAAAAATTGTAAATGATTTTGAAAAAAATAAAACAAACTTTTACACATACCAACTTAAGAGTGCTAAAGGCCTACAGATAGTACTAAAGGGCATAGATTCATATGTTGAGCCCGAAGAAGTAAAATGTGCACTTCTAGACCAAGGATTTAAGGTAAAAAATGTTACTAATATAATTAACAGAGAAAAGGTCGCCCAACCCCTATTTCGCATTGAGCTGGAGCCGAATGACATACAATTGAAAAAAAATGAAACCCATCCAATTTATAGCGTAAAGTTTCTGTTACACCGAAAAATCACAGTTGAAGAGCCACGTAAGCGTTCAGGTCCTGTACAGTGCCATAATTGCCAAGAATATGGCCATACAAAAACTTACTGCAATTTACCTACAGTTTGTGTTATCTGCGGTGAATTGCATGGTACTGCTAGCTGCACTAAGCCAAAAGAACAAGCAGAAAAAAATGTAGTAATTGTGGAGGTAATCATACCGCTAACTATAGAGGATGCCCTGTATATTCTTTTGTTAAACAGACTATGAGTCAAAAAACTAAGTTAGCTTCAGCCCAACCATTAAACGCGTACTCCGCCTCTTTTACTCAAGTAAGTCAACCAGTTACTTCACGTGTATCGTATGCCGATGCTGCTAAGTCTAGTTCTAGTCCCTCACAAAATGTTTCACCGCAAAATAATTCAGCGAATGCAAACTCAGGCTTTAACTTTAGTCGCCTTGAAGCTACTATTGAGAATCTGGTGCTAACTATAAACAACTTTACAACAAATATGACTAGCATGATGCAAGAAATGCTGCGAATTCAGAATACACTGCTTCAAGCATTAGTTAACAAACCATGAACATGTTAAAAATATGTTTCTGGAACGCAAACGGCATTCGCCAGCATAAAAATGAACTTGAGCACTTCCTCATGGAAAAAATATTGATATAATGTTGGTCTGTGAGACTCATTTGACTTCAAGGAGTTTATATAAAATAAATGGTTACACTCTATATAATTCAAAGGACCCGAGGGGGAGAGCATGCGGTGGGTCAGCAATTCTAATTAAGTCAAGACTCAAACACTATGTCCTTGATAACATTCGTGAAGAACATCTACAAGCAACAAATATTTGTGTCGACAATTTTGTTGTTTTGCTCCTTGTGGCGAGCTGCTAGAAAGCTTAAAACACCCGTTGAATACAGACCACCTCTGCGCACTTCTACCGGAGGTTGGGCCAGAAGCGATACTGAAAAAGGTAACATATTTGTTGAGCATTTAAAATCCGTATTTACCCCTAACACATGTACTGGTGTTGTTGATTTACCAAGTGTAGTTGCGCTACCCCCTCGACCCATAAAATTTAAGACGCGTGACGCTCAGAAACTAATTGCTGAACTCAACCCGAAGAAAGCTCCAGGTATTGATGGAATAAGTAACAATATGCTGAAAAACTTGCCCCATATTTCAATTAGAATCCTAATATTTATTTTTAACGCCATTTTACGACTGGAGTATTATGCACAAAGCTGGAAGCTCGCGAAGGTCAAAATGATTCCAAAACCGGGCAAAGACCTTACCAAGGCTGAGTCATACAGGCCAATAAGTCTGCTATCAACAATGTCAAAACTCTTCGAAAAGCTGCTCATGACAAAATTGTTCCCAATTTTAACTGATAGTGGGTGCATCCCAGACCATCAATTTGGTTTTAGAAGTCAGCATAGCACCATTGAACAAACTCGAAGATTAGTGCAATTTATAAAAAGAACTTTTGAAGAAAAAATGTATTGTTCTACCCTGTTTATTGACGTTTCTCAGGCCTTTGATAAAGTGTGGCATTAAGGCCTTATTTTAAAATTAAAATCATATTTACCAATAAATTTTCTGAATTTATTAGAAAGCTACATAACTACCCGAAAGTTTACGATTGTGGAAGGAGAATTCATGAGTCTGCCCCAATCTATATCATCCGGTGTGCCACAGGGGAGCATACTGGGGCCAGTTTTGTATTTGATTTATACAGGGTGGCCCAGAAAGACCGAAGTGGTGTGAAATCCTTATAACTTTTTATTTAAGACATATTTTTTTAGTTTTTTGTTTTTTAAATACATTAAATTTATAGGGAATATTTTAAGATTAGTTATTAAAAATTATATCCCGCAAGTAGTGGCCATTTTCTGCTTCGCACAAATGTGCTCTTTCCAACACATTTTCAATGACCTTTCGCAAAACTTCCGGTGTTATGTTGTTAATTTCGTCCCGAATATTGGTTTTTAATTCCTCAATAGTCCTAGGCTTATTAAGATAAACTTTCCCTTTTAAATAACTCCAAAGGAAACAGTCTGGAGCAGTTAAATCCGGGGAACGCGGAGGCCAATTAAAATTGCTTCTACGCGAAATTATTTTTTCACCAAAGATGTCGCGTAAAAGAGCCATTGTGGCCCTGGAAGTGTGCGCTGTGGGTCCATCCTGTTGGAACCATATTTGCGGATGGTTTTCCACGGTTGGCTTTACCAAATTTTCCAACATGGCCTGATATCGATCACCATTGATGGAAATGGCGACACCTCGTTCATTTTCAAAAAAATATGGGCCAATGATCCTTTCTGAAGAAACACCGCATCAAACAGTATACTTAACTGGGTGTAATTGTCGTTGATGAAGTACTCTCGGGTTTTCAATATCCCATATCCTAAAGTTTTGTTTGTTAACGAGGCTTCGTCACTCATAACTAAGTTATGAATAATGGAAATGGAAAGAACACATTTGTGCGAAGCAGAAAATGTCCACCACTTGCGGGATATCATTTTTAATAACTAATTTAAAAATATTCCCTATAAATTTACTGCATTTAAAAAACAAAAAATTAAAAAAATATGTTTTAAATAAAAAGTTATAAGGAATTCACACCACTTCGGTCTTTCTGGGCCACCCTGTACTTGTGATATGCCTGTGAGCAGCAATATCCATACATCTACGTTTGCCGATGATACAGCCTGCCTTAGTATGCACAAAAACCCGCACGAGGCTTCCCGATATCTTCAAGAACATATTACACAGTTGGAAATCTGGTTGAACTTATGGAGAATTAAAGTCAATGAACAAAAGTGTGTCCATACAACGTTTACCCTAAGAAGAGATACTTGTTCCCCCTTTCGAATCAACAATCAAAATATTCCTCAACATTCCCAAGTGAAATACCTTGGTATACACCTTGATCGAAGGCTTACATGGAAACATCATATTGACTTTAAGCTAACTCAGATGAAACTTAAGTTATCTCAAATTCATTGGTTGATTGGCAGAAATTCAACACTTAGTCTGGACTGCAAACTTTTAATATACAAGTCGCTTTTGAAGCCAATATGGTGTTACGGTATCCAGTTATGGGGCACTGCTTCAGCTTGCAATGTAGAGAGAATTCAACGAAGACAAAACAAAATTTTAAGGTTAATAACATCTGCTCCATGGTACATTAAGAATTCAAATTTGCATCGTGAGTTAAAAATGCCACTAGTGACTGAAGAAATTGCAAGATACGCAGGCAAATACTTAACAAAACTCGAGTCACATCCTAATCCGCTTGCTCGTAATATTTTGAATTTTACTGGTCACATCCGCTTAAAAAAGAGGGACACAAGGGCTCTTATTCTCAACACTCTAGATGGGAATGCTTGAAAATACATTTAATTTTCCTTTTTGATTATCACTACTTTGTATTATTTAAACTATCACTAAGTTTTGGCCGACACTGGTCGGGATAAATAATTATATTTTAGCTTTAAGATTGGATCACTTATTGTTAGTTCATATTTGAAGATACAATAAATAAATATATGTATTTAAAAAATTAAAAAAAAAGAAATAAAAACGCCAAAAACCGAAAAAATCACCAAAACAAAAACAAATTGCCTATATGAAAAAAATCGCCAAAAATTAAAATAACGCCTAAATGAACAAAACCGTTAAAATCAAAAAAAATCGCCAGAACGAAAAAAAATCGCCAAAATTTAAAAAAAATTCCAAAAACCGAAAAAATCGCCAAACAAAAAAAAATTGCGTATATGAAAAAAAAAATCGCCAAAATTAAAAAAATCACCAAAATAAATTAAATCGCCAAAATTTAAAAAGCACCAAATTTAAAAATAATGCCAAAAACCTAAAAACGAGAAAAAAGAATCAAAACTAAAAAAACACCAAATTAAAAAAAGCCATTAAATCACAAAAACGAAAGAAAAAAAGCACTAAATTGGAAAAAAATGTAGCACGTAAATAAATCACTAAAATGAAAAAGCCAAAATATAAAAAAACCGTCAAAATAAATAAACACCAAAAACTTAAAAATAATCGCTAAAACGAGAAAAATGCACCAAAACTAAAAAAAATCGCTCAATTAAAAAAAATGGCAAAAACCAAAAACAAAAATATCTGTAAAACGGAAAAAAGCACCAAAACTAAGAAAAGCACCAAATTAAAAAAACGTCAAAAATGCAAAAAACAGCAAAACTAAAGAAAACCCTATTGAAACCGAAAAAAAACCCAAAAACGAAAGAAATGCCAAAATTATATTTTATATAGGCTAAAGTTCATATAGTATTACTACGGAACCCTTCGTGCGCAATTCAGAGTCGCACTTTACCGAATTTATTTTTAGTAAATGGAGATGGAAATAAAATGTATCGCTAAATTACAGTCCTAACTGTAAAGTTAAATAAAGAACATGTTCTGTTTCATTTCCCTGAAACCGTTCCTTTGAGCTCAAGAAATTCAAAAAAATTGTTTAGGAATAAACGTTTACATAATACCACTATATATACCTTTTCCGGTGGGATGTTTAAATTGAGGAAATTAACAATTTTGTAAAATCAAAGATCATTAAATAAAAAGTTACATAGTTTACTTGGTATGGAGGTACAATACTAAAACTATTTTCGAAGTTTGAAGCTTAAGCGAACATTAGGTCGAATCTTATGTCATCTGGGATATTAAATATTGTTTTCATTTGATAGTTTTGATATAACGGCATTATTTGTTTGTTTAGCTATAAGTGCAACAAACGAGTAACTTAAAGATCAAGTATCAAGAATTAAAATTACTCTAAATGCACCAAACTCGTATCTCAATAAATGCGCTTCATACTTAAACTTACTACTAATATATATGGATATAATCAATTCCTTAATAATTGCATATCAACTTTTATCCAAACACCGATATATAAAGAGATGAACCGTTTCTTTTTTGCTCTCCTGAAATTTTTTTATTTTTTTAGAAAATAAGGCATCGATATTCGACTTAGTGCTAATATAAAAACGACATATTTAAACGAAAAATACCGAGACGTCACTTATTAAAAATTGCACAAGATCAAAAATTATGATTTTTTTTACAAAATTAATATCTACATACATGTACTTATGTATGTATCTCTGTACTACATAATCGCACATTGGTAAAGGGTATATAAGATTCGGCACAGCCGAATATAGCACTCTTACTTGTTATAGGTTAGCTATTGTTTAAAAAACAATAAAGATTGGAAACTTGGTTAAAAGGACCAAAAATCTTAAATGTTCCTCCTTTCCTTCATCATAGAGTCTATGGGTCTATCTAGTAGTTAGACAAGGGTGCTGATGAAGTGCGTGGCTGCACAGAAAAATATCGGTAACCCAGGTATAAAGTCTAGTTTAATTTTTCTTGTCTTCTTTATTAACTCACATTCATTAATTAAAATATTTAATTTAATTAGAATTGATATTACTGGACTTGGGCCCGGATAAGAGATTATTTCTGATTAAAATTCAACAAAGTTCAATTAAAGTTAAAAATTTCTCATTTAAACATTATTAAATAAATTTATATAAATCGAAACTAGTACAGCTCGAAATTAAAAGGATGTGTTATATAAAAATACTTTTTGATTTGTTCAATATTAAATTTGTTAAATATCTCGACCAGAGCAATATATGACTTGGACCACTTTCATAATTAAGGGCACATTTATGGTTTCCTGTTTAACAAAATGGCCATGGCTACACCCATATATCTTACCTCTCTCTTTCATGCACTTCGGCTTAGCAGTTTTTAGTCTATTAGCTATGTATTTCTCACAATCCTTTTACTGCGAAACTTAACATGAACCATAATCACCAGCCATATCATAATCATGAGATAGAAAAGTGAGCGTGTTCAGGCCCATAATAATTTAACGTAATATTATTATTATTATTATACAACAAGAAAAATCGAAAAACTCAAAAATTAAAGCACAAAACTATTTAACCTGCATGTACATTGGCACCTACGCATGTCTAAAATATTGCGTTTTCAAAAAAGGGCATATCCTTCCGTTTTATGTACTTCGGCAAAGCAAACTTTAATATGTTAATATATTTAGAAAAGTAGACCAAGCCATGAGCACAAAATTTTATGCTATATTTTATATTATTCTATCCAGACGGTTCTTAAGATATTTTGTACATACTGGGGGCATTATTAACGACTAATACCTGATTTACAATAAGCATTTTTTCGATAAATTAGTTACATGAACAATTTTTATTTGTCAATAGCAAGCCTAGAGGAGCAACTTACATCAAAAAAGTTGTCAAAAACGCATCAGTGATTCATTCTATGTCTCTCTTATAGCGCTGCAATTAACTAATAGAAAAAATTTCGTGCAACAAAATTTATGAAATTTCAAGAAAAAAATGCTTAATGTTAATCAGGTATAATAGTGCATTTTTCACGTATAAGACTCTACAACCATCACTCTTTAACCCATCATTTTGTGTAACTCTCTGCCTTTCCAGTGGAGCAGTGGTTATTAATATAAATAAAACGTGCTAAAAATTTTAAGTTTAAAAAGTTTTATAACACAGAAAAAAGTAAAAACATGATTCAATTAAAAAAATTATTTTTCAAACAATCACGGAAATTGTAATGTTAACTCATCCATTTTAATTTAAACTTTTTTTGATTTTTTCAATTAAAAAATATTACATTAACTAAAAATTTAATTGATAGTTGTTTAAAGATTCAATTAAAATTTAATTGAAATATTTTTAAAGATTCAAGTGAAAAGATTAATTGAAATATGTTTAAAATTCAATTAAAAAAATCATAAAAATTTTTAAAGACTGAATTAAATAGTTATTGAAACATAGAAAAAATCTACACCTCTAAAAGTCAGACCAAAAAAATAACATAAGCATTAATGGAAACTTTGAGAGAAGAGCTTTGCCAAATTCTGATCTCAGTACCTTTAATAGAAGAGGAAAGGAACTTTGCCTTTTTAAAATTTATGTTTATTGTGCGGATACTGTTTTCTTAATGACGAATATGATTGTTTCTTATTATTAATTAAATAAACCTTAAAATTATTGCATTTACAAAATATCACTTACTTGAAACGTTGAATCAATTTCTCTATAATGAATGAGTAACAAGCACAAGATAATGAGTACATTGCCATGCCCCAGCAACCAAAACGAACTCCTTCTTCGTACAAGATTTGTGCTTGCGTACCTTCAAGAGCCTTGGGGTCACCTTTAAAGACGGCTTCACCCACAAAATCAGTGAAATATAAAGAATAGCAGACATGGGCCATCCAACAGAAAAGATTTGTCAAGCAAACCATGCGTAATGAGTGTGGCATATAAACAATGGAAAGTAAATAATGTGATAGATTTTCAACAGGTTGTTCTGTTGCATTTTTATAACCGCTGATGTTGGGGTATGTCTCCTCTTGCTGTTGTTGCATGTTATCACCTGCTGTAAAGGAAGTCTCCCCGACTTCAGTTTCTTCAACAGTTCTACATAAATAATCCGTCTGCTGGTGGATATCCTCAGATGTCAAGTTATTAAACTAAGGAAAGGTAAAAAAAATTTTAAATTTTGCATGATTTTTTGAACTAATTAGGCTTATTGGTTCAATTAAGTTTGTTATCCGTCCCATTTTTCTCAACCACAGTCCTCTTTTTTTGTCATCTGTCAACAAAAGTCAAAGACGCAAAAATTCCGTTTCCATATTCTTATTCATATGCAAAATGGAAACTTGGGGCCTGTTTCACTAAACTACAATTCTAGAAGCTTACAAGTTACAATCATAAGTCTCATTCTTACAATTGCTGATGAATTGTTTTTTATTAAAATTTTTACAACACTTGTAGCTTTTTGCACTTGTAAACTACAATTACAAGTCTTTTTATATATTGTGATATTAATGTTACAATTCTTTTTTTTTTGTTACTCACAATGCTCAAATATCATATAAAAACGCAATATAATTAAACATATGTCTGAATATATGTATTTTAGAGTACTCATGAACTATATGAAAATTTCAAAAGTTATTTGAAATACTTTTGCAATTATGGGTACTCAAATGTATATAGATAATTTGGTTAGATTGTTATCACACCACTTATCAATCGAAATATATGTAGTTTGTGTTTAATATAATTTTCGTTTTGTAGTGTCAAATCTACATAATAAAATAAGTAGTGCGGGAGATTCTAGCTCCCCGTTTTAGCCTGAAACGCTCATTGTACTCCAACGACGTGGATTCGAGGAATTCATATTCCAGAGTGGTCTAAACATTCTTCTTCTTCTTAATGCGATTTCATTATAGTTTTCATCACTGAAATCCTATAAAAGGTTAATTTTGTACCAAAAAACTATGAACAATTTAATATCTTATAAGTATGTATGCTTCACTTGCACTTGTGTTTATTTGCAAATAATGTTGGACTACGTTGTCCAATCTAGAAGAAACAGGCTAGTTACATCATGGTCCCATGTAATGCAGTCATGGATTATGTCGTTTTAACACAAGCATTCAATGATGCATGATGTTTAAACGATTATGATCGTTCTTCTCATGCTCTTACAAATTGTATGCGAGTAGTATATAACTATTCCATATGGGGTAGTTTTGGGGTGGTCCGACGTAATGCAAATTTGGACCATGTGGTCCATCCCTAGGACATCGCAATGTCAAATCGAACATGTTTTAACCATACATTTGGACTGGTTTTGGACTAGGACTTGTCCTTTATGGAGTAGTCTCTACATGCATGTATGAAATAGTCCCGTTATTTGCAGGGATGTGATTAGTGGTGTTGCCGCTTATCGATAATTTCTAATAAGCAAACAATGTGTTAGTTTGTTTTGTTGCATATAATCACATATTTAAAAAAATAAATAGTTAAAAATAAACAAAGTAAATAAATAAATGCTCATTAATATTAAAATTGTTTGATTTTGTGTCTATTTGAACTAATTTTTATTAAATAATAGTTAAAAAACTAAATTTTAATTCAATTTATCATTCACTTGAAATTTGTAAAATTTTTTCTGGGGGTCTCCGTCCGTTTAGTTTAATGAAACAAATCCACTTGTAGAAGTGGGACTTGTAGACTGGTAACTTGTAAATTCACTGGTAGATGCAAACTTTTAATTGCCCCCCCCCCCAAACAAAGTGCTTCGTCTTTTTGTGAAGTCAGACGTGTCGTACCGAATTCGTTAAGACATTTCGGTAGTTTCTCTGAACAATTGTTTAATTAAAATCTTAAAAACATTGAAACTTTGATTTGTAAGTACATACATAAGTAAAAATATGTGGAAATTGTTGTTATATATGTGGTAATCTGCAGTACAAACAAAAAGAAATTGTACCTACATGTCGTTACGAATTCGTACCGATATATCGTATCGATTTCGTACCGACATATCGTTACAAAGTCGTGTCATTTCATACAAAAAATTTAACGATTTCGGTAACATTTCGGTTTTGAAATCGGAAGATTTTGTCGACTAGTCGTTTAGAATTCTTTACGAATTCGGAGCATTTTGTTCCATAGGTGTATTTTTATGAAACACAGTTATTCACAAGTTCTCAATTTTACAGGCAAAAACACTTGTAATTGTGAAGTTGTAGCTTAGTGAATTAGGATCCTGGCCTGAAATTAGCATAAGAGATTAAATTGAACATGGTTTTAAGGAATTTCGTTACACATTTTACATAAAAAACTCCGCAAACAATATTATGCGCCAATTTTTAATAAGAAATTTTATGGAGAAACTCGTAAACAACTAGTTTAATTTCTTCACTTATGCAAACTTCACGATAGTTTTTTTTTTGTTGTGCTTACGGCTGCTAGAGCTTATGTTTTATTTAAAATAAACTCTGTTAAATTTCTTACTACAGTAGTTTTGATTTAGTAGCCTTTTGTTTAAGTGCACTTTGGTCTTAACTGTCTAAATTGGTAAATTTTTGTCACTATTGTTTTTTAAGTGCACTTCCTATACCTGTACATTTAAGATAAGTGCCCTAAAATTTTGGTAATTTTGAAATATTTTCATACAAAAATTCATTGTTAGCTGCACATAGACTTAACGCCCAAAACATATTTTTCCTGTAATTATTCTCCAAAATCATTTTTTAAGTGCACTTTGTATACCTGTGCATTTAACATATTTTTTTGGCAATTTTAAATTATTCTCATATAAAAAATTTCAGTTGGCTGCATACGTTATTAAAATGCGGCTACATAAATATGAAACGATGTATGTGTATACAACTGAAGACAAAAATTGTATACCTGCACATTTAGGCAGGTAAGTACATTTAAGATAACAACATTTTTGACCTATCTGCAGAAAAAGTCGTGCAAAGTTGATTGTGCAGCAAAGTCAAAATTACTGTATAAAAATTTTGTTCCAAGTCAAAGTTTTTGGGAACAATAACAATTTAAAATTTTTCTTTGATATTTGTTCAGGTATATTGTAAAAAATAATTAAGACAAAAAGCTAATCTAAATTTTATAAAAGTCAATAGCATGTTCAAACGGACAGCAATTATCGAGGTTCGCTCTATCATTTACAGTTCGCGGCCGAATCTTGATTGAATCTTACCATCTAGGTTAATTTTGAACCTTGCTGCGAACCATGAAGAAATTGTCATCATTGCTTGTTTTGATAACAAGGAATAGCTTATTTATTTGAACTAGCTTTCCAAACAAAAAGAGTACACACATACACATGTAAACATGTGTAAAAAAACCAAAATAAATGCAGTAAACTCCGATGACTAGTACGGATACTAGATATATACATATATAATAATATACGAACTTTATCCTACATATCCTGCTGCCCAAAACCTCTCTGTCGGAGAATGTGTAGTTGACTACAAAAATAGTTAACTTTTCTTAGACTGGCTAAAAGCTAACTTCAATGTCATCCAGAACAAACCCAAAATTAATTCTTAAGTTGAGTACGTAGTCGAATTTCATGAGAGCCCACAAACTTATTCTCAGCTACTTTGAAACTCATTTCAGTTTTATGTTAACATTTTGCTGCTGTTATTTTAAATGGTACCTTAACTAGTGGTACCGCGTTGAGCACACAAGTTGTGATAATACATATTCGAACCCCAGAAATTTTTTTTAATTTACTGACTAGAAGTTGGTTTAAAAAAGTAAACCTTAAGTTAGCTGAAAGTAATGCAGAGTGAGCCAATTGACTACCGCCTAGGACATCGCAATGTTAAAGTAGTCAGTTAATTACATTGCGAAGTAATCCAAGTGTAGTCAGTACTACTTGCGAAATAGTTAGCTTAAGTTAGTTTAAAGTTAGCCAAATTTCCGACAGGGCTTCTTATGGAAGCGCAAACACCAATACGTATACACTATATTAACGCACACAAAAAAAAACAAAAATATTTCATTACGTGTGTTTCGTACTCACGAAATCATTAAAAAAACAACAAAATCATAAAAACAACAAAATTTACCCTTTGCACCAATCTGTACCATCAACGTATGTGTTCTTGTTGCAGTTCATATGAAAATGTTGTTGATTTGAACTTTGGGTATGTGTATGTGTGTATTTCATACAAAAAGTTGTGGGTACATATTAGAATGCTCAGCCAATGCTTCGCGCTTTTACAAAAACAAATGCGCATCAAGCGTATAGGCCGTGGGCACCCCTGATATATAGTTTTGGCAGTTTTTTCGTTTTTGGGTTTTTTCGGTTTTGTCTGTTGTTCTAATATGCCGTTTTTAGTTTTGGTATTTTTTTTTGCATTTTTGGAGTTTTTTTCGATTTATTTTAGTTATGGCACTTTTGATGGTTTTGGTGATTTCTTTCGGTTTTTGGCTTTTATTTCATTTTGGGATTTTTATACCCTTTAACAAAAATGGAAAAAGGTATATATATATATATAGGTTTGTCATTCCGTGTGTAACAATGTGAGTATGAAACCCAAAAATTATATATATTATTTGTCCTTATGAATAGAAAAGACGAATTAGCAATGTCCGTCTGTCCATCCGTCCGTGTGATGTATGTGAAATCGGTTTTAGGAAGCTCACGGGAGAGACTTCGGTTTTAGACTGTTCTATCAGAAATGGTCCAAAATAGATTGTTATTGAAAATCAGCAAAATCGAGCTGACGGTTTCCGAGCTGGAAAACCTAAACTTTATTTTTCCATATAAAAGTAAATAGCTAAAACTAATTTTTATTTTGCTTTCAGTAAATCTATTTTATATTTCAGTACGAATAAAACTGGTATTAAACATAAAAAAATTTAATAATTATAAAAACGTTTCTACGGTTGGAAAATAATTTTTTTATAAAAAGAAATATATATATGTATATATATATATTGATATATAAATATATAGGATAATTGCAAGGTTGGGAAAGTTACAGTTTTTGTGATATATAAAAGTAACTAGGTACAATTAATTTTTTTTTATTTTTATTTATAAATTAAATATATTTTATATTTTGGAAAGAAAAGTTTGGTATAGAAAAGTGGAAAAATAAAAACCACGCCTCTAGAGCTGGAAAATTTAAATTTTTTTATTTTAAAATAACTAAATAAAAGTACTTTTTTTCTTATGTCCTTTTTTCTTTGTTCAGTAAACATATTTTATAAATTTTTTAAGGTTTTAGACAGGTATGAGGAGTCAGAAAAATATAAAAGGATGACTCAAGGGCTGGAAAATTTATTTTTCTTACAAAAAAGTAAGTTTAAAGTTCAAACAATAATAATTAAATTAACAAAATTAATAGTCATTTGCTTGTGGCAAAAAATTAAATAAAATATACTTAACAGTAACAAATCAAAAAAGTTTGTCTTAAGTAGAACAAAAAATAAGCAAGAAAAGAACAAACCACTTTATTAGGACTGTTGTAAATTTACCGATTGTAAATTTGAGCTTTTATTACAAAACACCATTCAGAAAATTTAAATACGATAATTCAAAACAATTCACAGATTCCATTTATTGGATCTCACCATGATAACCTGGCCTAAATTTTATGTAGATCATCCCAAATCGTCATGGAGGTTACTTATGTACCTCTTCGTCCTACAGCCAGTTACTTTTATTAAGCCCTTCATTTCAGATGTAACAAAAGTAGTGTGTTTATGGAGTTTCGGGCCAAGGTGCGCCATAAGAATCAATGTAAAATTGGTCATCATGCTAGGTGTGACCGTAGAGCTATTTTATGTGTATCAAGGTATCATATAAGGATTAATGTAAAAGTACACATGATAGGTGTGGCCGTTGTGTTATTTGCTATTTTATGTCTGTATCAAAGTCCAATGTAAAAGTGCACATCATGCTATGTATGACCGTTGTGTTATGTTCCGTCACCACGATTATTTTAAATGGAAGATAATTTTAAATGAAAGTTTTGTTGAGGCAAACTTTTTAAATATTTCTTATCTTTATTTAATTTTTTTCTATTTTATTCACTTACAAGTGATACATTTCTATTGGTTATTGTGTTCGTGTGCGTTAGAAAATTGTATTATATTACGATGCAAATTTTGTTGAGGGGAATTTTTTAAATATTTCATATCTTTATTTTATCTTTTTCTATTTTATTTACTTACATGTAATAAATTTCTATTGGTTATTGTTAAAGAAAGAATACGAACCATACATATGCAGAACCAATATGTATACCGTATATGGAAAAATCTTAATACATGTAAAACATATGTCTAGTATTTAGAGAAGTTGATATGTAAATATTTTCTTATTGCACATTTTGCATTAGCACTTTTATTGTCTGTCTACTCTGTCTAGCTGGGTATTTTTATTACATATATTTTATTGTTTTTCAAATAAAAAGGATCAGTAATTAAAAAAGGATAAAAGAAAATGAACCATATATTTGCAGCACCAAGATGTGTGTTGTAAATGGAAAAATCTTAACACATGTTAAACATATGTCTTTTCTTATTGCACGTTTTGGGTTTGAATTTTTATTTTTTTTTTGCTTCAAATACAATTGTATGATCCTCTCTCTATCTGGTTATTTTTATTACACTTATTTTAAGGCTTTTTCAAGAATCAGTAGTTAAAAAAAGGATAAAAAAACGAACCATACATATGCAGCACCAATATTTGTCCCGTATATGGAGAAATTTTAACACATGTTAAACACATGTCTAGTAGTTAGAACACTTGATATGTAAATCCTTTCTTATTGCACATTTTTTGTTTAAATTTTTATTTTTTAATTTTGTTAGTGCGGAAAGACATACAAAAGGAGATGAATTTTTAGATTTGTGTGTGCATCTATCGTTGAGAAAAAATCGTTCAATTAGGGTTGTGAAACGCAGTGCCTGTTGTTCAGAAATGGAGTTGTTGTTTTCTTGTTAGTGGCTTGAGTCTTGGATGTTATTGAATTAAATTGTTTAGTGCATATAGAAAAGGTACACCTGAGTTAAGTATTCCTTCAGGAATTTATTTAAAAAAAACTTTTATTGAGAAATTTTTAGATTCTTTAATTGAACTGTAGTGAATTTTAATCAGAAATAATTCATAGTCAGGCTTAAGTTTCAGAATGAAATATTTTTTCTAATTAATGTGAGTTTCTAAAGAAAAGAAAAAAAGTTTAACTTAGGCTTTAAGCTGGGGAAATACTGATACTTTTCTCTGCAGCTGGTCTATCTACTTGGGTAGAGATTCTTATTAACATCACCTATTTAACTTAAATTTACAATGAAACGGAATTTGAGAAACGATTGTTGTGTATACAATTGATTTGCCTTTGGTGAACACATTTATAAGTATCACTATTAGTTTTCTGTTTTGCCATTTGTTTAATTTTTATATTTAGGTTAGCACGAAATTACATGACTCTACCTAAGTATGTTTAACTATTCTTGCTTATCTTTTACGATCATCATCGATGGGCACGTGACAAAATATGTTCACTTGGCAATTACTGGCAATGGGAGACAATGGGTTAGCAGACTACCTCCGTGCGCGTATTTCAAAAACTATACGTAGAACTTTTAAGACCCTACCCACGATCATGCACTGGTAACTCAGGGATAATTATAGCATTAGATCATATGTAAAAATTAATTTCTTAGGACCGATTAAAAAGTTTACAGCTAAGGTTATAGTGGAGTTTTTAGAAAAGAGGATATTTCATGTATTTGGTATTCCAGAGTTGATTACCACCAATAGTGGCGTATAATTTAAATCTAAAATTTGGAACAGCTTTTAGAATCGTACGGAGTTTTTCATAATTTCACTGCATTATACTCTCTACAAGCTAATGCGCGTGAGAGAGTGAATCGCTTGGTAGTAGTAGCAGTTAAATCATATGTTAAACCAACACAAAAGGACTGGGACGAAAAGCTTCCTGCTATAAACTGTGTTTTGAGAAGTGCAATCCACTGCAGCACAGGGTTTTCACCGTATTACATTATGTTTGGACAAAACATGATCTTAATAATCTATTGCGAAAACTAAATTTATTAGAAGAATCTGAAACTAATATTAAACGCGAGGAAAAGGTAGAATTAATACGAAGAAAGATACAGGAAGAGATGTGCAAGGCTTACCAGAGAAGTGTTAAATCATACAACCTACGTACAAGACAAGTACAATTTAAACGGGTCAAACTGTATATCACTAAAATTCACATTTGTAAAGTAGTCAAATATAGTACGGCAAAGATAAGATGTTTACCCGTAATAATATTTTAAATCCATGATGTTAAAAGATTTTCTACAACTCTGGTGTACAAATAGTATTACGATCGCATTGATCTTAATTTTAATCACCCATTTATATTATCATCATTATTCGCCATGTAAGTATCATGTATTTCATACATACATAATGGGAATTTGGTAAAATAGGGAAGAAGAGAAATATAACGAATATCTGCAATGCAGATATATTTTTTTAAAGTTTTAATGCAGATTTTTTTTGCCTAAAGCCTTTAATGCATATATCGGCTTATTCTGAGAAACGATTGTTGTGTATACAATTGATTTACCTTTGGTTAACACATTTATAAGTATCACTATTAATTTTCTGTTTTTCCATATTTTCATTTTTCTATTTAGGTTAGCACGAAATTATTGTAAATTTAAGTTAAATAGCTGTTTTGTCAGTAGCACAACTTTGTGTCAGCTAAAGTTGGGCTATTGACATTTTATTATTTGTTCCAATTAATTTTAAATTTTGTTGGAGTCGGCGTTGAGTCTGACGTAACTTCTCCCTCCTTTGTGTGCCCCCAGGGGAGTCTAATTTTGACTACGGGTGTGGCAATCCGGGGGGGACCTTTGGTTCATTACCCGTAAAACTTATGTGTTACTACCCGATCTCTGGAATGAGAGCAAAGGATGTGCATATATATATATAAGGAAACAAATATTGTACGCCTGTTGTTGTCAGTTAGGCACAGCGTTAGCCAAACTAATATTAAACGCGAGGAAAAGGTATAATTAATACGAAGAAAGATACAGGAAGAGATGTGCAAGGCTTACCAGAGAAGTGTTAAATAATACAACCTACGTACAAGACAAGTACAATTTAAACGGGTCAAACTGTATATCACTAAAATTTACATTTGTAAAGTAGTCAAATATAGTACGGCAAAGATAAGATGTTTACCCGTAATAATATTTTAAATCCATGATGTTAAAAGATTTTCTATAACTTTGGTGTACAAATAGTATTACGATCGCATTGATCTTAATTTTAATCACCCATTTATATTATCATCATTATTCGCCATGTAAGTATCATGTATTTCATACATACATAATGGGAATTTGGTAAAATAGGGAAGAAGAGAAATATAACGAATATCTGCAATGCAGATATATTTTTTTAAAGTTTTAATGCAGAATTTTTTTGCCTAAAGCCTTTAATGCATATATCGGCTTATTCTGAGAAACGATTGTTGTGTATACAATTGATTTACCTTTGGTTAACACATTTATAAGTATCACTATTAATTTTCTGTTTTTCCATATTTTCATTTTTCTATTTAGGTTAGCACGAAATTATTGTAAATTTAAGTTAAATAGCTGTTTTGTCAGTAGCACAACTTTGTGTCAGCTAAAGTTGGGCTATTGACATTTTATTATTTGTTCCAATTAATTTTAAATTTTGTTGGAGTCGGCGTTGAGTCTGACGTAACTTCTCCCTCCTTTGTGTGCCCCCAGGGGAGTCTAATTTTGACTACGGGTGTGGCAATCCGGGGGGGACCTTTGGTTCATTACCCGTAAAACTTATGTGTTACTACCCGATCTCTGGAATGAGAGCAAAGGATGTGCACATATATATATAAGGAAACAAATATTGTACGCCTGTTGTTGTCAGTTAGGCACAGCGTTAGCCAGAACTGCTCCTGAGTTCAAAAGACGATAGAGGTGAGGCCCTTGTGGTGGAACTTCGAGGTCTCACCAGAGGCTTCTTCTGGTGCCACGGGTGCCGGTTGCCGACAGCTGAGCTGCTTAAAGGTAAATGCATTTCGGTTGTCAGGATCCTGTCCTGAAATGGTTGTTCGTCCTAAGGGAAGTTGCACATGTGTTTACATATCTGTCATATCTTAGTAGGCACAGGATTTTTGCGGCGAGCTTGGGTTATTCTCGAGTGGGTGGTTCTCGCTGCTCTGAAGTTTTGAGTGCATGTAGCAGTCGTCAGTTTCCTTTGCTAAAATGCCCTACCCCACGGGGTTAAAGGGATGATTTTTGTATGCGTGGAGTAGGCACTGGATATTTTGCGACACAGGCATGCGCTCTCGCTGTTGGTGTATACACAACACCATAGCGTAGAAGCCAGAGAGTTATCGTGGCTGTGGTTGTTACCACAATCGCTGAGAGAATAGTCTTGGCTTCCCAGTGTTAAATCAATGCTAGTGATTGCCGTGACGCGGTCAGCCAGACACTATTATAGGTGCTGTTTGCCATTCAACAGAAGCTGCTATGGGTACGGACATAGCAGAAGCTATGTTTTCGACATAGTAGTAGTGTTTAGAAAGCTCAAAGTACCTCAGCAAGGTACTTGAGTATAGTACAGGGATAACTATATACAAAGACTGCAACCTATGTGCCTCTATGTAGTGGACATAGGCTTATTCTGAAAGGGTGCATGGGGGCGTTGGTCTGGCGTTTAATCCAGCATCCGGTGCTTTGTCACCCGTGGGGTAAGGCCGTTAAGGCAGGTACTCACGGAAAGCTTTGCACATCCCTACTTTGTGTTAAAATTCTCCTGAATTTTTTGTTTTTAAGCGTATTGTTTAATTACTATGTGTCCGCCAAAAATTGTTGATAATACAATTATTACAACTATTATTATGAATATGGTTACAGTGGAATTTTTGCTAAATGTTTTGTGGTATTTTAATTCTTCTATTTCTTTTACATTTTCCATTTCACTATTTCATCAAATGTTGATTCGATTGTGTCAAATTGAATCTGATTTGTCAAAGGTATGACGAAATTATCTCTATATATTTTTGTAATTTGAAAATGGCTCATTGTCAATCTTTACTTTACAGTCATGAAAGGTAAATAAATTGTCTCTTTTAATTGCAAATTTTCTTTCATCGCAATTGCTAGTAACATAGCTACTGTTTGAATTTTTTTAATATTAATCCAGGCTCTATTTCAGTTAGTAAAAATACATAAATGGGATTTCTTGATATCTTTAAGAATATGATTTTGTTTATAATTATAGACTGTTCCGTTGTAATATATAATTTCTTGTGGTGTAATGTTTAATTGAGTGCATTTGGTGTCTGTTATTGGTGTAATCAAAGATCTTTTAAAAGTGACTGTATCTTTTGGAAATTTTATGACAAATATGATATGGCCATCTTTATATCTTGCTGTTCCTAACTGTATATATTGTAATTCATAAATATCAATTTTGAAGTCGTTAATTTACTTTCGTCGTTCATCGTTCCCGCTATTTATTTCAATCCTGAACCTATCATATTAATTAAACCACGTTTTTATCTGTTATTAGGAAGTAAATTTTGTGCTTTTAATTTAATTTTTCCAATGCATTTTCGAACAATATTTTGTTATTTGCCAATTGAAACTGCTTTATTTCTTTTTCCAAAGAGTTAATAACGTTTCTTATACTTTGAATATCAATTATGTGGATAATTTTGTTGTAGTTTGTAATAAATCTAACGTCGTCCAATTTAATTTCTGCAAATCCGTTGCTGTTGTCGATGGGTTGAATCGTCAGGGATGCTATCGTCATTAGTATTAGTGTCAGAAGCATAACGAGTAATGTCCAACTGATCTGAAAATAATTTTTTCGTTTGATATTTGATATGTGTATATTATCAAGTTCTATTTTTCTGTATCTAGGCTCATATTTGTGTCTAAGTACCTTAAAGTTTCTAACGTAGCCTTCATTATCTGTTCTCTGGAAATCCTCTCTGGTTTCATTTCTCTTATCTATTATGCGTTGTTTCTCTTATCTATTGTGCCTGCCTTATCTTTTCTTCTATTTTATTTTTTTCAACTTTTCCTTCCATAACGTCAATCGTTCTTTTTTTAGTAAGTGAGTGGATTGACCTATTGTACCATTATATACACTTAAAGATTCGTTCTTGCGTTGATAAGGTTGAGTTTTCTGATTCGAGTGTCCTGAATTTTTCTGATAACGTACTGTGTAACTTTTCTATGTCAGAGTTTTCTGTGTGATTGTTTGGTTTTGTAAAATGCACTTCAATTCCTTCCGGTCTAAGAAAGTCCTTAACATTTGTTGAATTAAATTCGTTATCAGTAATTATTTTAATGGGTTTGCTTCTCGTGGATAAAAACTGTCTTAATTTTTCGACTATTGTTGTACTGTTTCTGTCCTCTAGGTATATATTTAGTTAACATCCGATGGTGTTTCCGTTGTGTGAAATTTGGTTTTAATGGGTTTGCGGTCATATTTTGCCTTATTGCAGATATCGCCGTTGTTTATATATTTGTGTACCAATGTTTTGAGATTTTTCAAATAGATTTTAGTAGAGTGGTAATGGTGGCGATAGTCCTGTTTTGGGAATTAAAAACCGGGAAAAAACAGGACTATCTCCATCATTACTACAAAATGGGGGATTTTGGGGATTTTCATACATAATTTTATGTCTGTGTGTGGTTGTGTGTGTGGTTGTGTGTGGTTGTGTGTGTGGTTGTGCGTGTATGGTTGTGTGTGTGGTTGTGTGTGTGTGGTTGTGTGTGTGTGGTTGTGCGTGTATGGTTGTGTGTGTGTGTATGTACACTTGTGTGTACAGCTTATGTTATTATTGTAAAGAAACGTTGTGCTTATGTGTGTATGTATATATGTGTGTGTGTGTTTGTGTGCATATGTGTGTGTGTGTGTGTTTATGTATTTAATAGTGTGTCTGCCGGTGTCGGATACTTTTGTTGTAGTGGTAGACAAATACTATACCCCTGTAGGAAATATAGATTTTGAAAAATGTATTGGCTCGCTTTCGACTTGTCACCAGTACTACTCTAGAATTATCACCCATACAATACTTTGTGGTATAGACATCTAGCATGTGTCATTGAAACCCTACAAATAACACTGAAACAATTAAGTAGGTATTGACTACGAAGTTCTTATGAGACATGGAGACATACCAACCAAACAGTAATAGCCTGTTTGTAGAACACGACTCGTCAATAAAAAACGCTAACATGTTAGCATTATTAATTTTTTTGGTTTTAGAACACAAGTGTTGACTATCTTGATCAAAAAACGTAACAGATGTCAGTTTATTTGCGTTTGTAGAACACGATTTGACTCACAATAAACGTCAAGATGGGCGAATAAAATATTCTACTCGTGTTTACAAAAATAGTGCACCAAATACACAAAACACTACAAAATAGAATAAGAATATAAGAAAAAATCACAAGTGCAATCTCCAACAGTAAAGAGGTAAGTAAACTTTCATGTAAAGGTGTTCTTGTTTTGATTGCTTAAATTTTTAGAATCAAAATGACAACACGGGCACTCCAAAGCTTGGTAGCAGTAAGGCTATCATGCAGTACACATGGGTCACGGTGGCAAAAGAGAACTGGAAGCGAGTGCAAGAAGGTATTTATTCTTAAATAGTTTATTTCATATATATGTACATATGTATGTATGCATGCATGTATGATTGTACATATGTATGTACATGCCTACAGCCTTGAATTCACTTTATTTCAGGTGTGCAATAAACTGGTGGACCTTGCTGCGTTAGCAGCAAGACAGGGCTTAACCAGTGAAGAGGAACATACGAATGTTTATTGAATACTAAATGTTTGTTTTTTATAATAATTGTTTTTTATAACAAGGATAATATATGCATGTACGCAGATTATTTACAGAAAAATATACTGTCCTCTATCGTCTATATTTGTGTCTAGTTTTGTTGAGATATATTCAATGGATCACGAGCTGTAGGATAGTTTCAAAATATAGAACAAAGTACAAACTGGTGTGAAATTATGTACAGGGAAAATGTTGTGCTGTTTATTCTGCACGGAAATGGTTATAAAATTTTTTCGGAAAAACACCGCATTTGAAAGCTTTGGGGCCAAAAATGTTAACAGATTTTTTTCATAAAAAAAGTAAAATTCGCATGGCCAGTTTACATGCTATCAGCGCACTTTTAACGCACATGTAACTTTTTATGGCCAGTCTACCAGAAACTGTCGGTGGAGTCATAGACTAACAATAATATTCTGTGGGTGGAGTCAATAAAACAAAAACTTTCGGCATCCCATACATCTTTTGGGTGGTCTAATGCATGTAAAAATATATTAAAATATACATACATATACATATGTATGTACTATATATATATTTAAAATTATACTACATACTAAAATTTTATTTTTTTTTATTTTTATTTTTTTTAATACATTTATTTATTTATTGTATCTTCAATTATGAACTAACAATAAGTATTCAAATCTTAAATCTAAAATATAAGTATTAGGCCCGACCACTGTCGGACATAAACTTAGCGATAGTTATAAATAATACATAAGTAGTGATAATAAAAAAAAATTTTCAAGCAATCCCATCTGGAGTGTTGAGTAAAAGAGCCCTTGTGTCCTTCTTTTTCAAGCGAATGTGGCCAGTAAAATTCAAGATGTTACGAGCAAGCGGATTAGGATGTGACTCGAGTTTTGTTAAATATTTGCCTGCGTATTTTGCTATTTCTTCAATCACTAGTGGCATATTCAAATCACGATGTATATTTGAGTTTTTTATGTACCATGGAGCCGATGTTATCAAACGTAAAATTTTATTTTGCCTTCGTTGGATTCTCTCGACGTTAGAAGCTGAAGCAGTGCCCCATAACTGAATTCCGTAGCACCATATTGGCTTCAAGAGCGACTTGTATAATAAAAGTTTGCAGTCAAGGCTGAGTGTTGAGTTTCTACCAATCAGCCAATATATCTGAGTTAGTTTAAGTTTCATTTGTACTAGCTTTGAGTCAATATGGTGTTTCCATGTAAGTCGTCGATCAAGGTGTATACCAAGGTATTTTACATGTGAATGCTGAGGAACAACTTGATTGTTGATTCGAATTGGGGAACAAGTATCTCTTCGCAGGGTAAATGTTACCTGAACACACTTTTGCTCGTTTACCTTAATTCTCCATAATTTTAACCATAGTTCCAGTTGTGTTATATGTTCTTGTAGATATCGGGAAGCCTCATGAGGATTTTCGTGCATACTTAGGCAGGCTGTATCATCGGCAAACGTAGATGTATGGATATTGCTGCTCAAAGGCATATCACAAGTATAAATTAAATACAAAACTGGCCCCAGTATGCTCCCCTGTGGCACACCGGATGATATAGTTTCGGGCACACTCATGAATTCTCCTTCCACAACCGTGAACTTCCGGGAAGTAATGTAACTTTCTAATAAATTCACCAAATTTATTGGTAGATATAATTTTAATTTTAAAATTAGGCCTTCATGCCACACTTTATCAAATGCCTGCGAAACGTCAATAAACAGTGCAGAAAAGTACTTCTTTTCTTCAAATGTTCTTCTTATACATTGAACCAATCTATGCGTTTGTTCAATAGTGCTATGCTGACTTCTAAAACCAAACTGATGGTCTGGGATACACCCACTACCAATTAGAATTGGGGACAATTTTGACATGAGCAGTTTTTCGAAAAGTTTTGACATTGTTGATAGCAGACTTATTGGCCTGTATGATTCTGACTTGGTAAGATCTTTGCCCGGCTTTGGAATCATTTTAACTTTGGCAAGCTTCCAGCTGTGGGGGTAATACTCCAGTCGTAAAATGGCATTAAAAATGAATAACATGATTCTAATTACAATACGAGGCAATTTTATTAGCATTTGGTTACTAATTCCATCATTACCCGGTGCTTTCTTCGGGTTGAGTTCAGCAATTAGATTTTGTACATCACACATTTTAAATTTTATGGGTGGAGGGGGTAGCGCAACTACACTCGGGAAATCAACAACACCAGTACATGTGTTTGGGGTAAATACGGATTTTAAATGCTTTGCAAACAAGTTACCTTTTTCAATATCACTCCTGGCCCAAACTCCGGTAGAAGTGCGCAGAGGTGGTTTAAACTCAACCGGTGTTTTAATTTTTTTCGCAGCGCGCCACGAGGAGTAATTAGATGCTGGCGTTACGTCGAGATTTTCCAGATAGTTTTTAAGAGATGCAGTTTTTTCATATGCAAGCAGTTCTTGGAGTCTTTTAGTGCACTCTTTTAATTTAATTTTATTTTGGGGTGATCTGTGCTGTTGCCATTCTCTTCTAGCTCTTCTTTTTGCACATACGAGATGTTCAATATCTGTAGAATATATTCTGTTAAACCCAGTCTGCGGATGGGAGGAAGTTGCATGTTCAGCTGCCTGCTTAATATTTTCGTTAAGATAAGCAATATTAGATTCAATATCATCATGAGTTCTTAGCTTAATGTTTTCAGTGCAATGACTACTAAGATATTTTTTGAATCGCAGCCAATTAACACGACTGACCATTTCCACATATGGGTGAGGTAGAGCACTTCTCAGTGGGCTACAGATTGTAACGATCGTGGGAGAGTGATCGCACGATAGATCTAGGGAAGCTTCGACGTGAATTAATTCCCTAGAAATATTTTTCATGACGCCAAAATCTATAATATCCGGAATTTTATGTATGTCAGTAGGCCAGTAAGTGGGCTCCCCACTCGAAATGACGTCCAAGCCCATTTTTGAAACTGTGTTGAACAACGCTCGTCCTCTAGGTGTGATAAGACGCGAACCCCAGAAAGTATGTTTTGCATTATAGTCTCCAGCTGCTACGAAACAAGGGCCAAGAGATTTGTAGAAATCCTCGTATTGATCCTCAGTAATTGCGAATCTAGGAGGGGAGTAAATTGATGATATGACAAAATTTGTGCAAAAATTTTCGATACAAATATTCGTTGCTTGTAGATGTTCTTCACAAATGTTGTCAAGAATATAATGCTTGAGTCTTGACTTTATTAAAATTGCTGATCCCCCGCAAGCTCTTCCTCTTGGGTCCTTTGAATCATATAAAATGTAGCCATTAATTTTGAATAGGCTTCTTGAAATCAAATGAGTCTCAGAAACCAACATTATATCAATATTTTTTTCCGTGAGGAAGTGCTCAAGTTCATTTTTATGTTGGCGAATGCCGTTTGCGTTCCAGAAACTTATTTTTAACGTGTTCATGGCTTGTTAAGTAATGCTTGAAGCAGTGTAGACTGCATTCGTAGCATTTCTTGCATCATGCTAGTCATATTTGCTGTAAAATTATTTATAGTCAGCACTAGATTCTCAATAGTAGCTTCAAGGCGACTAAAATTAAAGCTTGAGTTTGCATTCGTTGAATTATTTTGAGGCGGAATATTTTGTGTGGGAATATAACTAGTCTTAGCTGCATCGGCATACGATACACGTGAAGTGACAGGTTGACTCATTTGAGCAAAAGTGGCGGAGTAAGCGTTTGCTGTTTGTGCTGGAGCTAATTTAGGTTTTTGCGCCATAGTCTGTTTAACGAAAGAATAGACAGGACATCCTCTGTAGTTAGCGGTGTGATTACCTCCACAATTACTACATTTTTTTTCTGCTAGATCTTTAGGCTTAGTACAACCAGCAGTACCGTGCAATTCACCGCAGATAACACAAACTGAAGGTAACTTGCAGTAAGATTTTGTGTGACCATATTCTTGACAATTATGGCACTGTACGGGTCCAGAACGCTTGTGTGGTTCTTCAACTGTTATTTTTCGATATAAGAGATATTTCAAATTATAAATTGGATGAGTCTCGCTTTTTTTCAATTTTATATCGTTTGGCTCAAGTTCGACGCGAAATAGAGGTTGAGGAATCTTCTCCCTATTTATTATGTTAGATACATTTTTTACCTTAAATCCCTGGAGGACGAGTGCATCTTTTATTTCTTCGGGAGCAACATAGGAATCGATGCCCTTTAATACGATCTGCAGGCCTTTAGCACTTTTAAGCTGATATGTGTAGAAACTTTTCTTACTTTTTTCAAATTCAGTAATCAGTTTGCGAAAATCTTTTTCTTCATAAATTTGAATTTTGGTTTCATCAATGTTACCACGTTTTATTGGAACGATGTGAAATTTATTCTCACCAATGACTGAAATTAAATTTTTTATAATAGCGTTTGAATTTTTTTCTCTCAAATAGATTGGAGGCGGCTTGGATGTTTTGTTCGTAGATACATCGGGTTCGTTGTTGTCAACTTGTAATATTTGAAAACGATTTTGGCGGTTAATAGAGGATGCGCTAATATCCCTAGACATTTTTGGAGCAGATGAAATTTTCGAAGACTTTGGGCTTCGTCCGCGCTTTACCACTGTAATATATCTGTCCATTCCCACTTGGACCTTGGGTTTTAAGCTGCTCTTAACTTCAGTAAAAACTTGGTTAAGTGATGACCACGAGCCCGAGGCGGATGATATCGCTGAGTTAAATGTAGAAGTACTAGGCAACGGTAATGTTAACGAATCACTAGTTGGCATTGGACAAAGCGAAGTTGATCGCTGACGAAAAAGTGGCCTCGCCGTTAAAAAAGTCTACTATCAGATTTCTTATTTAATTTATTATCATTAAGAGCTTCAGAGCTCTCAGTAAGTCTATCATTAGATTTTTTATTTTTATTATTTTCATTAAGAGCTTCAGAACTCACAGTAAAATAGGCATTTCTGCCATTAGAACTCACTTCACAGTTATTTGTTTTTGAGGTACTCATATAGAGTATTCCTCAAGGGCACTTTTGTTTGTTTTTTTTTTTATTACGGTTTTTTTGTTTTTGTTAATTATGACTATGTAAAAAATATTAGCAATGCAAATAAAGCTAACAATAACAATATGTATTCCGAATATTTTTTCGTACAATTTTTTTTTTGTTTAGTATGAAATAAAAACTCCGCTAAATTGACTGTTCACTATGAATGTACAACGAGAAATTTCATTAACGTCCTTTTAAAATCGCTAGTTCAGAGCATAAATTCTTAATTGATTCTCAATTATCAGATCTTACAAATGCGACAGCTCCTGTCGAACATACTTAGGTGGCTCCATCTAAATATAAAGCCTTGCTCCAAGGACATTCGTCTAAGGCAGTAAGCACACATGGGCTATGGAGTTAGAGAGATAAGTACATAGGTACATTCGCCACCTCTTTGCTTAAGCTAAACTGGCAAAAAATTATTCATGGTCCCAAAGGCAAATATAATGGTGATTTACATACATCGCCAATAGATCTTCTATGGTAACTGTAGGAAGTTTCAAAATCTTTAATATTGTTACCAAAAGTTTTAATGATCTTGAGCTTTCAATGGATAGATTGCAGTATGACTTCTTCGTACTTCATTGGGCATTCGGCTGAAGGTCTTCCAGAAGTTCAGCGTATTTTAGGGCTTACAAAAAAAATTATAAAATTTTCACACACAATTTGTTTTTATTTATGTACATGTCAGCTGTGTTTCATTTGTATGCACAAGAGTAGGGTTGCCGCTTTTCAGCTGAAAACACAATTTTGTATGAAAAAATAAAAACTAAAACTATTTTTGAACATGTTGGCAACACTACGATTTAGTACATATGTGACATAAGGGCGAGTTAACGTAAGCTGCACGACAAAGTCGAGTCGCGTTATACAAACGCTTTTCATTACGTAGTCGTCTATGAAATGGCTCGTCGTGAGTCGCCCTTGTCGCGTTCTACAAATAGGCTATTAGTTCCAGTAATTTGTGTACATACAAATGCATATATGTATATAGACAAGTTGTTGACAATTCCACCACAAATATACCATATTTGTTTTCTATATTTCTTTTATAATGAGGGATAGAACAAACTTATTATATCAAAATTGCCACTAGAATTTTAATGTTGCTACAAAGACATTTGGTTCCCAGTCTGACTGTAGGGTAGTGACAAGAAATTTGTGTGTATGTAGTAATTGTGATTTTATTGATTTTAGTTTGCTGTTGTGAGTTCTCGTTGATATGCGTATGTATGGTTATTGTATGTATGTATTAATTTTTATTTTTTATTTGTATATCTGGGGAAATAATCTAATAGGTGCAGAGAGTGGCAACCCTGTTGTAAATGGCAGTGGATAGGGAATGTATTTGGTAATGTATGTTTATGTTGTGGGATTTGAAGAATATCATTGCTTGTGGAAATTATATCATCACTTTTTCATACATATTTACAAATGAATGTAAATATGTTTTCAAGGCTATTGACGATGCTATTCTTATGGAGATAGAAAATATTGTGTTGACATAGGCTTTATATGTGAAAGGGAATTTCAGATGTTAAATGCTTTGAATCCAGTCAGGTTGATACGAAGAGCTTTTGACTAGGGGTAATGTTATTTTTTTTCTTTTCAATATATTTTACTTTAATGAAACAATTATATAAAATAGCTTTTAGAGTAATATATTAAAAACTGCTCGTACCTGTGTATTACAAACTGATGCTAGCGATTTTGTTCTGGATGTTGCTGTGTATATGAATTTCATAATATTATAAAATTTCATTATGTATGTATGTTTGTGTATTACTTCATCACCTCTTTGTGTGGCTGTGTGTGAGAGAGAGTGACATTTTCTCACGCTAGTACGGGTATTTATGTGCACATTGAAATAAATTATTTGTCATGCCAGACATTTGATAGTATAAAATATCATAAGTCTTTTGGAACTTTTCTAATCCTAGTATGTTCTTATACTAAGTATTGCTGCATATTTTCTCATGCTTAAGTTTTCTTTATATTTTCTTTAGCCAAAAGTGCCAGCGTTAAAGTCTGCTTGTGAGAAATTTGTTTATATTACAGATTTTGCTTATTTAACTATATCTGCCTTCTTTGACTGGACGATAAGCCGTCCACCCAGAGAAAAACCATGTTGAATTAATAAGAACCATTAACGAAGGTTTAGTCACATTGAAATTTCTTATTTCAATATGGAAAAATATTAATTTACAGTATTCATTTATTAAACTCATTAGTTTTTAGGTATCTCAACATACATTTTCTATTATTGAATTAATGTGACGCATTCTTATTTTTACGCAGCATAATTTCCTTGAGTGTAGACCAAGCGAATTTATGCTTAATATATTTTCATGATGTAGATATGTAAGTGTGATTGTTAAGATCTAATAAATACTGGAGCATTGATAAGAAATCTGATATGTACACATACATATCTACAAATTGATTTTATGTTTGCATGAATGGATGTATGTATGTACATACAAATAAGTGTTTAACTCAATCTTTGAATACACATTTTTTCGTCACGTCAGTTCTTTTGTTGTTGTTGTTGTTGCTGATGTTGTTGTGTATAGATGTGAAATATCTTCAGTTTTTTTTATTTGAAATTAAAAACGTTGTTTTAAGTTTTATCTGCATTTACTTAAAAAAAGTTTGTCAGGATTTCCTGTTCCAAGTAAAACTGAATTCCTGAAGATACATACTCTATAGTAACAGTAACTATAATAGAAATATTAATTATATATAATTTACATTTTTTTAAAGTCGATGCAACGTTAGTTAGCCAACGTTAGAAATTTTTTTAGGGGTAAACATTTTTAAATGAAACTGATCCAGCAGTCCAGCTTAGGTGATCATAGTTTTTTGTTTTGTTAGCCTGTTTGCTTAATTTTACTTTTTTAAAAGGGAGTTTTATAATGAAATTATTGTTTTCATAATTAGTAAAAACAATCCCACTTCTTTTGCGATGAAATCGTTTGTTTATGTTTATTTTCCATATTGCTTCATTTATAAGACTTAGAATTTGTCCTTTGATGTGTACATATATAATTTATTATACGATCATGAATAAGAGTGATGTGTTTGCTTGCTGTTTCAAATATAATTTTTATTCAATTGGTCTAATGTTGACTAAAAGGAGTATTTATCTTAAACTCTGGTGCAGTTAGAAGCGGTTGAGATTCTTTCATATAATAGCTTTGTTGAAATCTTATATACATATAATATAGAATTGTGTTCATTCTAAATTTTTATATTAAGATCATCGTTTGGATATGAGACTGCATTTAAAAGTACTTTTAAATTAGTTAAATCATAATGAACAAAATAATTTTCTTCTTGAAAGCGTTCAACAGAAAACAAAGCCGTTTTCTAAGAATTTAGATCTACCCCCTCTCTCCTGTATACTACAGAAACCGCGTATACTACAGAAATTAATTAATTATGGAAAATTAAGTTTTAAAAATTTAATTGTCCAAATTGTGTTGCTTGATACTGATACTAAGTTTACATTAATACGATATATATTTATTTTATGAAGGCTGATCGCCTTTGGCTTTTATTTGATGTTCTAGAAGATACGATTTTTTCTCATTTTATTAAAGTTCAGCTTGTTGTTTTCATATTTTTGAGATCTTTAATTTAATTGTGCTTTATGTGTCTGTTAGCCAGTCACTCTTTACTTTTATTTATTTTTCCTTCTAATGTGTCACAACATTAAGATTTACTTCTTGAAATAGAGAACATTTACATATATATTTTTTAAAAGTATACATATAGATAAATATATGTATGTATGTAGAAATTAGTTCATATACAAGGAAATATATGTTAATAATCAACTATTCTAGAAAATCGATCTCAAATAACTCAGTTACTTCCATCAACAAGCAATTCACCATAAGTATTTGCATAAAGTGTCAGAAACGTTGGAATATCTATGTATGCATGTTTGAGAGAATTTTACAACATGAGGTTTACTGGTTGACCTCTTAAAGTATTTCTTTTTAACGTAAGCTGAATTGTATCGCATGCAGATGTAATGATTTTTCACTTAAAAAAGGCCCTCATCACCATCAAGCATACCCTATACAACACATTCATGAGTTGTATTGATCCAGATACAATTGCTGTCGAATTCATTATTAAAAAAGAGTTTTTCATCATCTAACAGCTTTATTCATATTTTTTTTTCTTAGCATACATGCCTCAGCATGCTTCTATCGATAGTGTCGCGAGAGTCCGAGATGTAGTGGTGTTTCAAAAATCTATACTATCAGATTTTACGAATTCACTTTTTTGAATTTTTTGCACAGTACATACATATGTAATTCATTTGCAAAAATTTTATGACGTGAGGAATTTTTTTAATTATTCATGCCTCGACATGCTTTCATTTTTTTAGTAAATTTATTTATAAATATAAAGTAATATCTGTTTAGATTGAATTTTATAATTTATGCATGCTTCAGCATGATTCTTGTTGAAGTCCATATTTATTCACTAAATTTGTTTGATACTCATTTATACACATCTATATTCTTAAAGAATGGATACCAAAGTCCAATTTCTTTAGTTTATTTATATTTTCTAAAAATCTGGTAGCTATAGAAATGAACAAAGTGAAGATCTTTTATAATAGACCCATATTCGTATTTAAAATTTTTTGCTTAGAGCTTTCAAAATGGAAAATGTACATCTTTTACTATAAAAACTGATAATATGATGTTTTGCTGAATATTACACTGTGTTTTACTTAATTTTGAATGCTTAAGTTTTCTCAATATTTCATACTTACCAACAAGTTTAGAGAATTACAATACATTTAGTTAATTATCTTTCCTAAGACCTATCATTCTTAATCAATTATTCAAAAACAAGACAAACTAGATTTTTCCTTTTTAATTTTATTTTTATATAATTTCAACATTTTATCATCGTCGAAATACTGTATACTGTATTTGACAGTTTTTTTCTCATTTGTCGAGTTAACTTTAATCGCAAACATTTTAATGGTGAGATGAACTTTTCTATTTTATACACTAAGTAATTCTTTATATATCAATCCATTAATGGTAAATTCTTTTCATATCAGTTCTTTTAATAATCTATTAAATCATTTTACTATTGATGCTTTCATATTGAGTAATGTTAAATCCTATATTTGTGAATGAATTTTCCAAAGTGTTTATTAAAAAATTCTTTACCATCATCTGCTTTAATTTTTTTGGTATTCGTACCAGTTCAAAAAAAAATTTCCATTACCTTGATTTTTAGAGTGCACCTTTTATTTTCAACGATACTGACTATATAAACTTTGAGAACGTGACAATTATCAATAGTTTATGTTTTCTGTAGTATAGTTTCCAATTTCAACTAAATCAGCTTCCCAAATATCATCTATTTCTTTCATTATATTTTTACAATACACAATCCATTTTAGAGATTGCTTATGGAGTTGGTTTACTAAATTTCTTTTTAAAATTGAGTTGTTTTTTTTAGGTTTTTTATTTTTTTTGGAGTGTTGTGGCCTACTTGATGCCCTTTCAGCTAAAACATCTAGTTGTTTCCAATATTTCAAAACATGATTTAATTTTTAGAATGGCTTTTTCAATTTAATAGCCGTCTTTTACCTCTAATTTTATTTCACGTTCTAGTCCATAATTTTGCATTTAAACATTGTAGAATATTAATGACCTAAGCCATATTATTAAATTTTCCTTTAGTTTGTCGATTTCAGTTTCCAGAAACAATTTTCTGATAACATCGTTCTCCATCAGTGAACGATGATGATTCTGTATGTATACATTAGTAGTATTTAAAATCTTTTTATAGATTTCGAGTTAAAATTTATCATGATTTTTAGATATTTTATAAAGCATTAGATAAAATAGCACTGGTGTTAGAGCCCATATTTGGCCACCAACTTGTATTTCATCTTCATTCAGTTTGAAATTGCTATCAACAAATTTCCATTCACTACTTAAATCTTTATGTCGACCATAGTTTATATCTAATTTATTTCTTCCTTCCCAGACTGATAAGTCAGTATAAGTATCTTAGGAATTGGAAGTCTGTGAGTAAAAATCATCGTCATCATTATTCTCAGTATTAGCATCATTAAATAAGATGGAACTATGAAATTTTGTACCTTCTGCTAGTTTCTTTGGTGTACTTGTCTCTATCTTGAATGATGGGTTTCCAGGCTTTAAACTTGTATTATTTTCAACTTCTGTCTTGATTTTACTTTCTTTTTTCATGGACATTCTATTAATTTTTTAGAACTATTTATGAATTCTTTGAGAGGTTCTGTTATAAGTTTAAGTGTTAATTGTCTCTTAGTTGTTCAAGTGTATCTATTTCACCAGTTTTTATACTACGAAGCTTTTTCTTCAATACATTTCTTATCACCACCAACTGCTTTAAAACTTTCTCATCCATGTTTGATAATTGTAAATAACAGGTATCAGCTATCAGCTTATCAGGAGCTGCTCTGGTTTTCAGATCAGCTTTTTAGGACCTGGTCTGGTTTTTAGATCAGCTTTTCAGGACCTGGTCTGCTTTTCAGATCAGCTTTTGAGGACCTGGTCTGGTTTTCAGATCAGCTTTTCAGGACCTGGTCTGGTTTTTAGATCAGCTTTTAAGGACCTGGTCTGGTTTTCAGATCAGCTTTTCAGGACGTGCTCTGGTTTTCAGATCAGCTTTTCAGGAGCTGGTCTGGTTTTCAGATTAGTTTTTCAGGAGCTGGTCTGGTTTTCAGATCATCTTATCAGATATCAAATCAGCTTATCAGGTAGCTAGTCTGGCTTTCAGATCAGGCTATCTGATTCAGATTGAATTATCAGTTTACAAGTAGCTGACCATGTATAACATTTATATGAATAAAGTTTAGGGTCAGATGAAATACGAAAAGGTAAACTTTTATGAACAGTAATATTTATTTATTGTTTTTTTTCTAAAACGAAATTCGTTTAATTCAATATCTTTGCTTAAATTCAAAATCCCATATTTATCCTTCCAACACTCTCTATAAACTTCTTAAGACTTTTCAAAATTCATATTACAGACAACATGATGCCTATAAACGAGCTTAATTTTTTTTTCTCATCTTGCATAAACATTATAATTAAATTTGCATTGTCTCTTGTTAAATGCTTACAAACATATTCATAAAAATATTAAACAGCATTTCGAATTTTGTTTAAGCAAAATTCACTAAAATTGTATTCATAATAGAAATTTAGCTTAAAAAACATCTTTTAAACCTTATATAAATCACATAATTTTAAAATTGACTGCACCCATATTTAAAATAATTTTGAGTTGACCTTGGTATAATTTTGATTCATATTTATTTGTATATTTAACTTTGTCTGTATGTATGTACATATGTATACATGTATGTATTACAATGATGACTCATTCTACTTGTGCCCCATACAAAAATATACACGTACATATATGTATGTATATTATTCTGCTTGTCAGATGCAACATCAGCAAATATCATAATTAAAATGCTTTAAGCTTTATTATAATATCACATTCTTTTAAAAATGAGATTAACTTCTTCGGATATTCATATTTGGCTTGAGATAGATAAATATAAATAGAAATATTCAGACTTGGCTCAGTAGTAGTGAACTGGGCATCCGGGGGCACTTCAACTTGCAAAATTGTTGGCTGAAATTGTTAAATTGTGGCTGAAATTGTTAAATTTGGGTACTTAAAATTTTAAAATTGTTAAATTCTTGGAAATTTTTGAAATTTGATACCTGCGAGGGTGGTTCAATAAGTCCGTCCAATTTTTTTTATTTTTCCTAATGCCAACGGAAAATCCTGAAAATGATTTTTCGTAATGTGGACCAGTCAAAAAGTGAAAAAAAAAATGTAATACCGACGGGAAAAACGTGAAAAAAAATTTTTTTCCTAATGCCAGCGGAAAATCATAAAAATGAGTTTTCGTAATGTGGACGGAAAAAAAGTGAAAAAAAAATATTTAGTAATGCCGACGGCAAAAACGTGAAAAAAAATATTTTTGTAATGCCGACGGGAAAAACGTGAAAAAAAAATATTTTTCCTAATGCCAGCGGAAAATCATAAAAATGATTTTTCGTAATGTGGACGTAAAACGTAAACAATTTTAATCAGCGCCGAATCCCAGTTCACTACTACTGAGCCAAGTCTGAATATTTCTATTTATACTCAAATTATCTATATCAAGCCAAATATGAATATCCGAAAGTTAATCTCATTTATAAAAGAATGTGATTGTCAGTTTGAACAAGATTAAAGTTGCGCAGTAAAAATTTGTTAAGCCAATAAATCACCGAGAAAATAAAACACAAGTGTTCTTCGTATGAAGGTTGAAAACAGAGAGAGCAAAAACTCTTCTTTAATGATATAGATCCAATTATTTTTTTTGATTTGACATTTGACAAAGGATTGAGTGTTACCAGATGTTAATTATTTAAGCTCTAATACTCTCCCTGAATTGAATATTTATATACAAGTATACATGTTTACAGCAATTCATAATGTTCAATTCATTTAGTTAAATTTAAATGACTATAATTTTATATAAAAAAAATGTTCAATTCATTTAATTAAATTCAAATGACTATAATGACAAAAGGTAACTTTTAAATATTTACAGCAATTCATAATGTTCAATTCATTTAGTTAAATTTCAATAACTATAATTTTTTATAAAAAAAATTGTTCAACCTAATCCAAGTAGTTTCAGAACTAAATTTATTTTTATGCCTGTTACTGGCTTTGTAAGTATATCAGCTGGCATTTCATTTGTAGCTAAATGGATTAGTTCAACAACTTTTCCTCGAACCTTTTGATGAACAAATTTTTGTTTTATATCAATGTGTTTTGTCCTGGCTGAATATGTGTTATTAATAGCAAAGTTAATCGCGCCAATATTATCACAATACAATTTAATTATGCGAACAGAATTTATAAAAATTTCATTCTCTAATTTTTTTAACCAAATGCTTTCTTGTATTGCTGCGGTCATTGACATGAATTCAGTCTTTGTTGTTGATATGGCTACAGTTTGTTGTCGTTTTGAGCACCATGAAATGGCACCATGTTGAAGTGTGAATACGTAGCCGGTCGTAGATTTGCGCTCGTCTTCATCACCAGCCCAGTCAGCATCGCAATAGCCTTGTATTTCAGTTGGTTGTTTTGTGTAGGTTATTTTCTTGTTTATTGTTCCCTTTAAATAGCGTGGAACTCGTTTAGCTGCAATCCAATGTGCTTTACCTGGATTTTGGTTGTATCGACTAAGCACACTTACGACGAAACAAATATCCGGCCTGGATACTTGGACACAAAATTGCAATACACCAATTAACTGACGATATGGCACACTCATCATCTCTCTTGCTTCTTTTTCACTGCTTGGACACATTTGTTTTGTTAGTTTTTGGTTTGGGTCCATTGGGTTTGATATCGAATTACAGTTACTCATGTTGAATCGAGACAAAAGATCTTGAATATAATTAGATTGATCAAGAGAAATTGTACCTGATTTTCTGTCACGCGTTATACGTATACCGAGCACCGATGATATCTCTCCCATATCTTTCGATTTGAACTCTTCGAACAGCACCTTGGTCAGCTTCTTTTCCACTTCGTTGTTGTTGGAAAATATGATGATGTCATCAACATAAACTGCCACAATAAAAATGCGATTACCCTTGACTAAGTAGTAAACGCATTGATCCGTCGATGATCGCTTCAGTCCAAAATTTAATAACACCTTGTTTAATGTGGTGTTCCAAACACGACTCGATTGCTTAAGACCATAAATCGATTTGGTGAGCTTGCATACACGTTTTGATCCATCGCTGAACCCCTCCGGCTGTGTCATGTAAATCTCTTCCTCAAGTGTGCCATGTAGAAAAGCTGTCACAACATCCAATTGGCGTATATTTAAATCAAGCTTTGCTGCAACCGCCATTAAATATCGAATTGTAGTGAACCGAACTACTGGTGAAAAAGTTTCATGATAATCAACACCTTCGATTTGCGTGTAGCCCTTGGCAATTAGTCTCGCTTTATGACGTATGACATTTCCATGAGTGTCTCGCTTTGTTTTGTACACCCATTTGCACTTGATTGGCGTTTTACCCGGCGGTAGGTCAACCAACTTCCATGTTTGATTTGCTTGCAAAGAATTAAACTCCTCTTCCATTGCATCCTTCCACAAATCAACGCTGTCACTTGATACTGATTGCTTAAATGTGGATGGATCGCATGACATAAACGCATAAGCAAACGTAGCGTAGTTTGGTTTCGGTTTGTCTGCATTTCGTGCTGACTGTCTTACTGTTGATGTCTCATCAGCATTTAGATTTATTAAACGCCTTTTAAATGAGTCTTCAGGCTCCCATTCACTGACACAACTATCATCATCTAACAGTTCGTTAGACGATCGATCTGCTTCCGCCATCACCTGTGTTGTAACATTTTGCGATGTAGAATCGGCTCAAGTTGACTGCTCTTTTGGCGAACCAGACAATGAACCATTTGATTGTACAGTACATGAATCATTCGATGACAAATCGGCTGGATTAGACTGGCCTTCTTCCCGTGATTCATTACTGTTTATTATTATTATTATTTATTGTCTTCATCTTCAGAATATTGCAAACAAAAATTGTTAATTTTTTTAAGTTCAGAATCATTTACCTGAGTTGCTGTATTTGATTCCATAAAAATTACATCTCTGCTGGTAAGTATTGTTTTTGTTTGCTTTTTGTAGAGCCGATACGTCTTGGAATCGCTGGAATATCCGACGAAAATGCAGTCTGTTGATTTATCGTCCAATTTCTTTCTTTTAGCCACTGGAACTTGAGCATATGCTTTGCAGCCTTTGAGCAGTGACAAGTCTGGCTCTCTACCAGACCAGATTTCTTCAGGTGACTTATCACCACTGCCCTTGCATGTCACACGATTGATGATATAAGCAGCTGTCATTACTGCTTCTGCCCAAAACGCCTTTGCAACACATGAGTCAATTAACATGCATGGTACTTTTTCCAAAATGGTACGATTTATTCGTTCTGCTACTCCGTTTTGCTGTGGTGTATAGACTGCTGTCTTTTGTTGTTGGATGCCGTTGTTTTTACAGTATCGTTGAAATGCATTACTAAAATATTCGTTGCCATTGTCACTACGCAAAATTCTAATCTTGTGTTCACTTTGATTTTCGACCATTTTTTTAAAGTTAATAAAACACTTGAACACATGACTTTTTCTTTTGATTACGTACACGAATAGTTTATGCGAAAAATCATCAACGAAAGTTAGAATATATTTATTACCACTGTGCGATTTTACAGGTAAAGGACCACATAAATCTGTGTGTACTAGTTCAAGCAACTGTTTTGCACGATTCCCCGATTCACTGAATGGCTTACGACTATGTTTGCCTATTACGCATGTTTCACATATACTGTTCTTTGGTATTTGTAAACTTTTAAGGTTTTTATTTAAAAATTTCATGTAATCAAAACTTGTGTGTCCAAGACGACGATGCCTTAAAATAGAATTTTCTTTTGGCTTTTCCGCGACAACCGAATCATTTTGTTTTTCAACGATCAAGGATTTTTCATTACGTACAACATCTAATTTAAATAGATCATTCACTAGACTCGCTGTGGCAAGCAAGTTCCAATTAGAGTCGAAAATTTTACAACCGTCAGTTTTAAAAATCACAGTGTGTCCTTTCTTTACCATTTCAGAAACCGATAAAAGATTAGCACAAATATTTGGCACATAATGAACGTTGGAAATAGTTATATTTTCCTGTTTACCGTTCACCACAATATTTTGATGCATATCACCGACACAATCGATTGTTAATTTATCATTGTTCGCCACTGTCACTTCTTTTTTATCTATTTTAGTTTTATTTTTTATTAAAGCGATGCTGTTTGACATTGTTCCCGTTGCACCACTATCGAGAAACCAATCGTCAATGTGAACAACACTTTATGTTTATTAAATTTATTTTTTCCTTTATAATTATTTTTCTTTTTATTTTGGTCATTAATTTTTGGGCAATTTTGAATAAAATGTTCATTTGAACCAAACCCGAAACACACTTTAACACTTTTCTGTTGTTGTTGTTGTTGTTTTTCTGCATGCTGCTTTTGGTATTTGTGTCTATATTTGACAGCTAATGCAGCTTCACTGCCATTATCGGCATCATCTCCACATGTGAACCCTTGCAATAGCATGTTTTTCACCTTGTCGAAGCTGATTTTTTCTTTGGACGTCTCTAGCCCTATTATCATTGGCTCGTACCTGGATGGCAATCCTCCCAGCATCAACAAGCCCGCGACTTCATCATATATATTGAATCCAGCGCGTTTGACTTGTGACCACAGTTGGTTCATTTTATTTACGTACGCTTCCATCGAACCGTAATTCTCTTGTTTAAGTGTTACCATTTGGTGTAATATTCTTACCTTACGGCTGGTACCTGTGTCATCAAATGCTGCTGTTATGCTGTCCCACGCCTGTTTGGCTGTTTTTGCTGACTCCACATACGTGTAATTGGACGGCTCAAGCAATAGCGTAATTTCTGCTAAAGCTTTTTCATCTCTCCTTTTCTCTGCTGCCGTTGCATTGTCTGCTACCTCTGTATCACAGACATTCCATAAATCTTTTATAATTAAATGCGACTTAGCGCCAATTTTCCACTCGCCAAAATTTTCACGGCCTTTTAATCTATCGAACGGAATTGTAGTGTTCATGTTTGTACAATGCAATGAACTTTCCGTATCAATGTTTAAATGTTTATGGTCCACAAAACTTTTCACTGTGTGGTTGGCTGCTACACTGTCTTCGAATTTTTCCACTTTATACATACATGCGATCAGGCACACCACATGATATTTAATAAAAGCGCGAAAATACCGACTCCGTATTAATTATTTAAGGAAATATGTACTTGTGTACAACGATTATTTTATTTGCCACGAGATTTAAAAGAACTTAACCGCGGATGGCCCATAACCTGTTAGTTTGAACAAGATTAAAGTTGCGCAGTAAAAATTTGTTAAGCCAATAAATCACCGAGAAAATAAAACACAAGTGTTCTTCGTATGAAGGTTGAAAACAGAGAGAGCAAAAACTCTTCTTTAATGATATAGATCCAATTACTTTTTTGATTTGACATTTGACAAAGGATTGAGTGTTACCAGATGTTAATTATTTAAGCTCTAATAGTGATATTATAATAAAGCTTAAAGCATTTTAATTATGATATTTGCTGATGTTGCATCTGACAAGCAGAATAATATACATACATATATGTACGTGTATATTTTTGTATGGGGCACAAGTAGAATGAGTCATCATTCTAATACATACATGTATACATATGTACATACATACAGACAAAGTTAAATATACAAATAAATATGAAGCAAAATTATACCAAGGTCAACTCAAAATTATTTTAAATATGGGTGTAGTCAATTTTAAAATTATGTGATTTATATAAGGTTTAAAAGATGTTTTTTAAGCTAAATTTCTATTATGAATACAATTTTAGTGAATTTTGCTTAAACAAAATTCGAAATGCTGTTTAATATTTTTATGAATATGTTTGTAAGCATTTAATAAGAGACAATGCAAATGTAATTATAATGTTTATGCAAGATGAGAAAAAAAATTAAGCTCGTTTATAGGCATCATTTTGTCTGTAATATGAATTTTGAAAAGTCTTAAGAAGTTTATAGAGAGTGTTGGAAGGATAAATATGGGATTTTGAATTTAAGCAAAGATATTGAATTAAACGAATTTCGTTTTAAATAAATATTACTGTTCATAAAAGTTTACCTTTTCGTATTTCATCTGACCCTAAACTTTATTCATATAAATGTTATACATGGTCAGCTACTTGTAAACTGATAATTCAATCTGAATCAGATAGCCTGATCTGAAAGCCAGACTAGCTACCTGATAAGCTGATTTTATATCTGATAAGATGATCTGAAAACCAGACCAGCTCCTGAAAAACTAATCTGAAAACCAGACCAGCTCCTGAAAAGCTGATCTGAAAACCAGAGCACGTCCTGAAAAGCTGATCTGAAAACCAGACCAGGTCCTTAAAAGCTGATCTAAAAACCAGACCAGGTCCTGAAAAGCTGATCTGAAAACCAGACCAGGTCCTCAAAAGCTGATCTGAAAAGCAGACCAGGTCCTGAAAAGCTGATCTAAAAACCAGACCAGGTCCTAAAAAGCTGATCTGAAAACCAGAGCACCTCCTGATAAGCTGATAGCTGATACCTGTTATTTACAATTATCAAACATGGATGAGAAAGTTTTAAAGCAGTTGGTGTTGATAAGAAATGTATTGAAGAAAAAGCTTCGTAGTATAAAAACTGGTGAAATAGATACACTTGAACAACTAAGAGACAATTAACATTTAAACTTATAACAGAACCTCTCAAAGAATTCATAAATAGTTCTAAAAAATTAATAGAATGTCCATGAAAAAAGAAAGTAAAATCAAGACAGAAGTTGAAAATAATACAAGTTTAAAGCCTGGAAACCCATCATTCAAGATAGAGACAAGTACACCAAAGAAACTAGCAGAAGGTACAAAATTTCATAGTTCCATCTTATTTAATGATGCTAATACTGAGAATAATGATGACGATGATTTTTACTCACAGACTTCCAATTCCTAAGATACTTATACTGACTTATCAGTCTGGGAAGGAAGAAATAAATTAGATATAAACTATGGTCGACATAAAGATTTAAGTAGTGAATGGAAATTTGTTGATAGCAATTTCAAACTGAATGAAGATGAAATACAAGTTGGTGGCCAAATATGGGCTCTAACACCAGGGCTATTTTATCTAATGTTTTATAAAATATCTAAAAATCATGATAAATTTTAACTCGAAATCTATAAAAAGATTTTAAATACTACTAATGTATACATACAGAATCATCATCGTTCACTGATGGAGAACGATGTTATCAGAAAATTGTTTCTGGAAACTGAAATCGACAAACTAAAGGAAAATTTAATAATATGGCTTAGGTCATTAATATTCTAGAATGTTTAAATGAAAATTATGGACTAGAACGTGAAATAAAATTAGAGGTAAAAGACGGCTATTAAATTGAAAAAGCCATTCTAAAAATTAAATCATGTTTTGAAATATTGGAAACAACTAGATGTTTTAGCTGAAAGGGCATCAAGTAGGCCACAACACTCCAAAAAAAATAAAAAACCTAAAAAAACAACTCAATTTTAAAAAGAAATTTAGTAAACCAACTCCATAAGCAATCTCTAAAATGGATTGTGTATTGTAAAAATATAATGAAAGAAATAGATGATATTTGGGAAGCTGATTTAGTTGAAATTGGAAACTATACTACAGAAAACATAAACTATTGATAATTGTCACGTTCTCAAAGTTTATATAGTCAGTATCGTTGAAAATAAAAGGTGCACTCTAAAAATCAAGGTAATGGAAATTTTTTTTTGAACTGGTACGAATACCAAAAAAATTAAAGCAGATGATGGTAAAGAATTTTTTAATAAACACTTTGGAAAATTCATTCACAAATATAGGATTTAACATTACTCAATATGAAAGCATCAATAGTAAAATGATTTAATAGATTATTAAAAGAACTGGTGGGAAAAGAATTTACCATTAATGGATTGATATATAAAGACTTACTTAGTGTATAAAATAAAAAAGTTCATCTCACCATTAAAATGTTTGCGATTAAAGTTAACTCGACAAATGAGAAAAAACTGTTAAATACAGTATACAGTAATTTCACGATGATAAAATGTTGAAATTATATAAAAATAAAATTACAAAGGAAAAATCTAGTTTGTCTTGCTTTTGAATAATTGATTAAGAATGATAGGTCTTAGGAAAGATAATTAATTTAATGTATTGTAATTCTCTAAACTTGTTGGTAAGTATGAAATATTGAGAAAACTTAAGCATTCAAAATTAAGTAAAACACAGTGTAATATTCAGCAAAACATCATATTATCAGTTTTTATAGTAAAAGATGTACATTTTCCATTTTGAAAGCTCTAAGCAAAAAATTTTAAATACGAATATGGGTCTATTATAAAAGATCTTCACTTTGTTCATTTCTATAGCTACCAGATCTTTAGAAAATATAATTAAACTAAAGAAATTGGACTTTGGTATCCATTCTTTAAGAATGTAGATGTTTATAAATGAGTATCAAACAAATTTAGTGAATAAATATGGACTTCAACAAGAATCATGCTGAAGCATGCATAAATTATAAAATTCAATCTAAACAGATATTACTTTATATTTATAAATAAATTTACTAAAAAAATGAAAGCATGTCGAGGCATGAATAATTAAAAAAATTCCTCACGTCATAAAATTTTTGCAAATGAATTACATATGTATGTACTGTGCAAAAAATTCAAAAAAGTGAATTCGTAAAATCTGATAGTATAGATTTTTGAAACACCACTACATCTCGGACTCTCGCGACACTATCGATAGAAGCATGCTGAGGCATGTATGCTAAGAAAAAAAAATATGAATAAAGCTGTTAGATGATGAAAAACTCTTTTTTAATAATGAATTCGACAGCAATTGTATCTGGATCAATACAACTCATGAATGTGTTGTATAGGGTATGCTTGATGGTGATGAGGGCCTTTTTTAAGTGAAAAATCATTACATCTGCATGCGATACAATTCAGCTTACGTTAAAAAGAAATACTTTAAGATGTCAACCAGTAAACCTCATGTTGTAAAATTCTCTCAAACATGCATACATAGATATTCCAACGTTTCTGACACTTTATGCAAATACTTATGGTGAATTGCTTGTTGATGGAAGTAACTGAGTTATTTGAGATCGATTTTCTAGAATAGTTGATTATTAACATATATTTCCTTGTATATGAACTAATTTCTACATACATACATATATTTATCTATATGTATACTTTTAAAAAATATATATGTAAATGTTCTCTATTTCAAGAAGTAAATCTTAATGTTGTGACACATTAGAAGGAAAAATAAATAAAAGTAAAGAGTGACTGGCTAACAGACACATAAAGCACAATTAAATTAAAGATCTCAAAAATATGAAAACAACAAGCTGAACTTTAATAAAATGAGAAAAAATCGTATCTTCTAGAACATCAAATAAAAGCCAAAGGCGATCAGCCTTCATAAAATAAATATATATCGTATTAATGTAAACTTAGTATCAGTATCAAGCAACACAATTTGGACAATTAAATTTTTAAAACTTAATTTTCCATAATTAATTAATTTCTGTAGTATACGCGGTTTCTGTAGTATACAGGAGAGAGGGGGTAGATCTAAATTCTTAGAAAACGGCTTTGTTTTCTGTTGAACGCTTTCAAGAAGAAAATTATTTTGTTCATTATGATTTAACTAATTTAAAAGTACTTTTAAATGCAGTCTCATATCCAAACGATGATCTTAATATAAAAATTTAGAATGAACACAATTCTATATTATATGTATATAAGATTTCAACAAAGCTATTATATGAAAGAATCTCAACCGCTTCTAACTGCACCAGAGTTTAAGATAAATACTCCTTTTAGTCAACATTAGACCAATTGAATAAAAATTATATTTGAAACAGCAAGCAAACACATCACTCTTATTCATGATCGTATAATAAATTATATATGTACACATCAAAGGACAAATTCTAAGTCTTATAAATGAAGCAATATGGAAAATAAACATAAACAAACGATTTCATCGCAAAAGAAGTAGGATTGTTTTTACTAATTATGAAAACAATAATTTTATTATAAAACTCCCTTTTAAAAAAGTAAAATTAAGCAAACAGGCTAACAAAACAAAAAACTATGATCACCTAAGCTGGACTGCTGGATCAGTTTCATTTAAAAATGTTTACCCCTAAAAAAATTTCTAACGTTGGCTAACTAACGTTGCATCGACTTTAAAAAAATGTAAATTATATATAATTAATATTTCTATTATAGTTACTGTTACTATAGAGTATGTATCTTCAGGAATTCAGTTTTACTTGGAACAGGAAATCCTGACAAACTTTTTTTAAGTAAATGCAGATAAAACTTAAAACAACGTTTTTAATTTCAAATAAAAAAAACTGAAGATATTTCACATCTATACACAACAACATCAGCAACAACAACAACAACAAAAGAACTGACGTGACGAAAAAATGTGTATTCAAAGATTGAGTTAAACACTTATTTGTATGTACATACATACATCCATTCATGCAAACATAAAATCAATTTGTAGATATGTATGTGTACATATCAGATTTCTTATCAATGCTCCAGTATTTATTAGATCTTAACAATCACACTTACATATCTACATCATGAAAATATATTAAGCATAAATTCGCTTGGTCTACACTCAAGGAAATTATGCTGCGTAAAAATAAGAATGCGTCACATTAATTCAATAATAGAAAATGTATGTTGAGATACCTAAAAACTAATGAGTTTAATAAATGAATACTGTAAATTAATATTTTTCCATATTGAAATAAGAAATTTCAATGTGACTAAACCTTCGTTAATGGTTCTTATTAATTCAACATGGTTTTTCTCTGGGTGGACGGCTTATCGTCCAGTCAAAGAAGGCAGATATAGTTAAATAAGCAAAATCTGTAATATAAACAAATTTCTCACAAGCAGACTTTAACGCTGGCACTTTTGGCTAAAGAAAATATAAAGAAAACTTAAGCATGAGAAAATATGCAGCAATACTTAGTATAAGAACATACTAGGATTAGAAAAGTTCCAAAAGACTTATGATATTTTATACTATCAAATGTCTGGCATGACAAATAATTTATTTCAATGTGCACATAAATACCCGTACTAGCGTGAGAAAATGTCACTCTCTCTCACACACAGCCACACAAAGAGGTGATGAAGTAATACACAAACATACATACATAATGAAATTTTATAATATTATGAAATTCATATACACAGCAACATCCAGAACAAAATCGCTAGCATCAGTTTGTAATACACAGGTACGAGCAGTTTTTAATATATTACTCTAAAAGCTATTTTATATAATTGTTTCATTAAAGTAAAATATATTGAAAAGAAAAAAAATAACATTACCCCTAGTCAAAAGCTCTTCGTATCAACCTGACTGGATTCAAAGCATTTAACATCTGAAATTCCCTTTCACATATAAAGCCTATGTCAACACAATATTTTCTATCTCCATAAGAATAGCATCGTCAATAGCCTTGAAAACATATTTACATTCATTTGTAAATATGTATGAAAAAGTGATGATATAATTTCCACAAGCAATGATATTCTTCAAATCCCACAACATAAACATACATTACAAAATACATTCCCTATCCACTGCCATTTACAACAGGGTTGCCACTCTCTGCACCTATTAGATTATTTCCCGAGATACGCATAGCAACGCGAACTCACAACAGCAAACCAAAATCAATCAAATCACAATTACTACATACACACAAATTTCTTGTCACTACCCTACAGTCAGACTGGGAACGAAATATCTTTGTAGCAACATTAAAATTCTAGTCGCAATTTTGATATAATAAGTTTGTTCTATCCCTCATTATAAAAGAAATATAGAAAACAAATATGGTATATTTGTGGTGGAATTGTCAGCAACTTGTCTATATACATATATGCATTTGTATGTAAACAAATTACTGCAACTAATAGCCTGTTTGTAGAACGCGACAAGGGCGACTCACGACGAGCCATTTCATAGACGACTACGTAATGAAAAGCGTTTGTATAACGCGACTCGACTTTGTCGTGCAGCTTACGTTAACTCGCCCTTATGTCACATATGTACTAAATCGTAGTGTTGCCAACATGTTCAAAAATAGTTTTAGTTTTTATTTTTTCATACAAAATTGTGTTTTCAGCTGAAAAACGGCAACCCTACTCTTGTGCATACAAATGACACACAGCTGACATGTACATAAATAAAAACAAATTATGTGTGAAAATTTTATAATTTTTTTTTGTAAGCCCTAAAATACGCTGAACTTCTGGAAGACCTTCAGCCGAATGTCCAATGAAGTACGAAGAAGTCATACTGCAATCTATCCATTGAAAGCTCAAGATCATTAAAACTTTTGGTAACAATATTAAAGATTTTGAAACTTCCTACAGTTACCATAGAAGATCTATTGGCGATGTATGTAAATCACCATTATATTTGCCCTTGGGACCATGAATAATTTTTTGCCAGTTTAGCTTAAGCAAAGAGGTGGCGAATGTACCTACTTATCTCTCTAACTCCATAGCCCATGTGTGCTTACTGCCTTAGACGAATGTCCTTGGAGCAAGGCTTTATATTTAGATGGAGCCACCTAAGTATGTGCGACAGGAGCTGTCGCATTTGTAAGATCTGATAATTGAGAATCAATTAAGAATTTATGCTCTGAACTAGCGATTTTAAAAGGACGTTAATGAAATTTTAGTATGTAGTATAATTTTAAATATATATATAGTACATACATATGTATATGGATGTATATGTTAATATATTTTTACATGCATTAGACCACCCAAAAGATGTATGGGATGCCGAAAGTTTTTGTTTTATTGACTCCACCCACAGAATATTATTGTTAGTCTATGACTCCACTGACAGTTTCTGGTAGACTGGCCATAAAAAGTTACATGTGCGTTAAAAGTGCGCTGATAGCATGTAAACTGTCCATGCGAATTGTACTTTTTTTATGAAAAAAATCTGTTAACATTTTTGGCCCCAAAGCTTTCAAATGCGGTGTTTTTCCGAAAAAAATTTATAACCATTTCCGTGCAGAATAAACAGCACAACATTTTCCCTGTACATAATTTCACACCAGTTTGTTATAAACTTTGTTCTATAATTTGAAACTATCCTACAGCTCGTGATCCATTGAATATATCTCAACAAAACTAGACAAAAATATAGACGATAGAGGACAGTAAATAATCTGCGTACATGCATATATTATCCTTGTTATAAAAAACAATTATTATAAAAAACAAACATTTAGTATCAATAAACATTCGTATGTTCCTCTTCTCTGGTTAAGCCCTGTCAAGCTGCTAACGCAGCAAGGTCCACCACCAGTTTATTGCACACCTGAAATAAAGTGAGTTCAAGGCTGTAGGCATGTACATATGTGCAATCATACATGCATGCATACATACATATGTACATATATATGAAATAAACTATTTAAGAATAAATACCTTCTTGCACTCGCTTCCAGTTCTCTTTTGCCACCGTGACCCATGTGTACATGCTACCAAGCTTTGGAGTGCCCGTGTCCAAGTCTAGAAACTGCTCCATGCCACCAATTGGCTAGACTGCAGCCGTGTTGTCATTTTGATTCTAAAAATTTAAGCAATCAAAACAAGAACACCTTTACATGAAAGTTTACTTACCTCTTTACTGTTGGAGATTGCACTTGTGATTTTTTCTTATATTCTTATTCTATTTTGTAGTGTTTTGTGTATTTGGTGCACTATTTTTGTAAACACGAGTAGAATATTTTATTCGCCCGTCTTGACGTTTATTGTGAGTCAAATCGTGTTCTACAAACGCAAATAAACTGACATCTGTTACGTTTTTTGATCAAGATAGTCAACACTCGTGTTCTAAAACCAAAAAAATTAATAATGCTAACATGTTAGCGTTTTTTATTGACGAGTCGTGTTCTACAAACAGGCTATTACTGTTTGGTTGGTATGTCTCCATGTCTCATAAGAACTTCGTAGTCAATACCTACTTAATTGTTTCAGTGTTATTTGTAGGGTTTCAATGACACATGCTAGATGTCTATACCACAAAGTATTGTATGGGTGATAATTCTAGAGTAGTACTGGTGACAAGTCGAAAGCGAGCCAATACATTTTCCAAAATCTATATTTCCTACAGGGGTATAATATTTGTCTACCACTACAACAAAAGTATCCGACACCGGCAGACACACTATTAAATACATAAACACACACACACACATATGCACACACACACACACACATATATATATATATATACATGCACACATAAGCACAACGTTTCTTTACAATAATAACATAAGCTGTACACACAAGTGTACACACACACACACACACACACACAACCATACACGCACAACCACACACACACAACCACACACACACAACCACACACACAACCATACACGCACAACCACACACACACAACCACACACACACACACAACCACACACAGACATAAAATTATGTATGAAAATCCCCAAAATCCCCCATTTTTTAGTAATGATGGAGATATTCCTGTTTTTTCCCGGTTTTTAATTCCCAAAACAGGACTATCGCCACCATTACCACTCTACTGATTTTCTTTTTTAGTCCTTCGTAGTTTTCTGTAATACCTCCGTGTCCATATATATAGTTTGTGATATTTCGCGATTTATTTGTAAGTATCGTCCCCGTTGTGCATAACTTTTGCATGATAGCTGCATTAGTAGAATTTTATGTAGTACCAAAGAGGTCAATCAGCTTGAGCTGAACCCTATTATAAACCTCATTAGTTAATTCAGAGAAAATGCCTACTGTTACATTTTTCAATCATCTTCTGAAAATGTTTGACATTAAATCATTTTAAATGTCGTCCCTGCTTAACAAAATTTTTCTTTTTCCGTTGACTATGTTTATTTCATTTGTTTTATGTTCGGCTAAAATTATTTCGGTTGGAAATTTGTTTACTACTGTGTCCAAAATTGGAATGTGGTCATTTAATTCCTCTTTTTGTGAATGGATTGTAGCGGCAGTGCTTGAATTGTCGTTAGTTATGTTTTCTTCTATTGCATGAATTGCACCTGTATCAGGGTATATTCTACTTAAAAAGTCTGCAATTTTGTTTTCTTTGCCTTTATATGGTTCATGTCTATGCTGTACTAACCTGATTCCATGAGCCATCTCTGAAGCCTGGGGTTTACGTCTTTCCCTTTATGTTTTGTATAAAGCCAAATTAGGTGTTAATGATTTGTGTCGAGGACAAATGGTCTACCATATGTGTACGGCCTATAGTATTCGACTGCACAAACGATGGCCAGTAGCTATTTTTCAACGGGTGCATATTTTTTCTCATGATCGTTATACTTGCATAACTTATAGGGTGATCTCCTTGCATGAGTACAGCTCCTAGTGCATAGTCACTGGCATCCGTTACCAGTTTAAATTTTTTTCTGAAGTCAGGATATTTGAGTATAGGTGGGTTAGTTGGTTGTCTTTTTAATTTTTGGAATGCGTCGATATATTGGAGATCATTTTTATTGACTTTTGTATTTTTTCTGAGATATTTTGTCATACTATGTGCAATTTTAGCGAAGTCCATTATGAATTTCTTATAGGCTCCTAGAAAGGATTTTGTTTGCGTTTGGGTTTCAGGAAGTTTGAGCTTTTGTATACTATTTTTATAGGGTTTGGTTTAATGCCATCTGCCGTCAGTATATGACCTAAATTTTCCGTCTCTTTGTGTTGTTGTTTTTTTCTTAGTATCTTGAGTCTTGTATGGTATTATTGAGTGCATATAGAGAAGGTGATCGTGCGAGATGTAATAATTTATGAGTGGTTGAATTGTTATATATTTTGTTTAAAATTAAGTTCTTATGATCGTCTGACTCCTTTATCTTCTACCTTTTCTATTGGTTATTTAAATAAGGAAAAAATATGTTTTCAATAAAAAAGGGCACAAGAAAAAAAGAAAAAAATTGTTAGATTGAGTCTGTGTGTTAGGATATTTCATCATGTTCTGTGTGTGAGTTGTGTTTGCATCCCAACAAACACGCAGGTTTAATTTCAAATTGAGAATGATTTGAAATCAAACCTTTTCTCAAACGACGAACATTTGAAAATGATTTGAAAATAACTTGAAAACATAGCATTCTCAACAAAAAGGGGAAATTATTTTCAAATAAACAATTTCATATATTTTCAATTTACATTCAAACGTTATTCTCAAATGTGGATTGTAATATAATGTGGAACATAAATGAAATACAATTTTCGCTATGTAAAATCACGTTTAATATTTAAATTCATGGAATTCATTATTGACTGATAGTTTTATGCACTTGAATGTCCATATAAAGTTATAAGTAAATAGTATTTTTTAGTCTTTTTCTTATTCGCGTTCTTAATCATAATTACTTTTTACTCACAAACAATAAGTATATTTTTTTTCAATTTTTAATTTACAATTTATTTTGTGCTTTAAATATTGTTACAACCATTTTGTTATTGTTTTTATTTCCCAGCAAAAAAAGATACTCCAAAAAAATCATGAAAATGTAGATTTTGCGATCTGGAAGTAGTGAAAATTGCGATCCGATCTAATGATTTTTACATAGGGTTGTCATTGCAAGAAGTTCTCTTTTTCGATGCCTGGTTACTGAATTGGAAGCGATATTAAGAAAAATTCCCTTTTTTGGGCTCTATGATAATATTTTCATCTAGGAAGAATGGTAAAAAGTTATGTATTTTAACAATTCATTTCTTTTTATACGAATTTAAGTCCGAAACTGTGTTTTCATGTAAATTTAAGCAAATAACTTTTAAATTTTAGACTAAAATCAGTTCATAAATTTCTTTAAAAAAATAATATTATTTTTAATTCTGGTGAGTAGTTTCTAACACTATAGAGGAGTTACAAATTTTTGTATGACTAAAATAAGCTTCTACATGGTTTTTTTCTCACTCTCGGCAAATTAAAAATATCGATTTCTTGGAAGCAATGAAAATGTAGTTCCACTAGAATGACTTCCATTTTTTTTACTGAGTTATAATTTGAGAATGACACTTGACATCAAGTTGAGACAAAATGGATATAACATTGCTTGTCAAATGTTTATATTCAAATGTTTATATTCAAGTGTTAAACAAAAACCTTTGAAAAAGATTTGAGAATTATTATAATATTATTATATTATATTATATAAATTATAAAGTTATCTTATTTCAAAGGTTTGACTTCGTGTTTGCAGGGATTAGATAATTTACCTACCTGAAATTGTGTGTGTGGGTTTGTGTTCATTGGTCAGTTATAATGTTATGGAAAGAACATATACTCTTACATATGTTTTTTGATAGCATAAATAAAAACAAATAATGCATTTGTATTTAAGTAGTAGGGAACTGCCGGTTCTATAGTAATTAAAATTGTCAAATTCGGGTAATTAAAATCGAAATTTTGTAATTTATGGGAAAATTTGGGTAATTAAAGTCAATGGTGTGAAGTGACGAGGGTTACCGATGGTTTGTACATAGATATGTACGTGAGGAAAATTTTTTGTTTTGTTGTCAAGTGTGTGAAGTGGTGTTATCAGTGGTGTAAAGTGACGAGGGTAATCGATGGTTTGTACATGGATGTGCATGGGAGGATATGGTTTCGTTGTGTGAGCATAAGTGTGAAGTGACAAAGGTAATCGATGGTTTGTACATGGATGTGCATGCGATGATGATGTTTTGTTTTGTGCGCATAAGTGTGAGATAAGAATGGTTAGATGTCGGTCCGTCGATGTACATAGTCGTAGTTTTAGTTTTTGTTTTAATTTTGAATTAAAGTGTGATTTTTTTGGTTTGTCAAGTGGTACCAACAGGTTTATGGTTTAAGAGTGCAATATTTTTTAAGTAAGAGTATGCATAGAGAAAATGTTGCCTTAGTTTTTTTTGTAATATTCTTTTTAGCTGGTGAAGATTTAAGGGTATTTTAGAAAGAAAAAAATTATGTATGCTTGTGGGAATCTATTAATGTTTTTGTTGCTAGTTTTGTTTTAGTTTGATTTTTATTTATTTTTTTCCTATGTTTAAAGAGTTTGAAGAGATGAATAAAAATATGTAATTTATGAGTAATGAACTTATTTGTAGGATGGAGAAATTGAAGTGTAAGATATTTAGGATCAGGGAAGGCAAAGTTGGAACAATTGTACCTTTTTTAGTACTATTTAAATGTAAATTTTTACATTTGAACAATGAAACTCATATTCTTCTCCTTGAAAACAGACCTCTGAAGAAAGAACCCAGCAAGAAAATAAAAAAATGTGAACTATTCCATTTCAAAACCATCGGATCCTGGACCACATGTTACTACTTTATATATTTTAAATTTCAATTTAAACATTTGTAAATTACAAGCAAATTTGTGAAAACGATTCGCTGGCCATAACAAAGTCGATCTTAATTATTATTTTTCGAACTTAATTTGTTTCTATATTTATGATTTGAACGGGCTAAAGTTCGTATCGCTTTTTAAGCCAAATTACATGTGATAATTATTAATGAACAAATAACATCAAAGTTAGTTATAGATATTCTGACAACACATAGTTGAACGGAACAGCTAGCAGATTTCGAAGGCAACTAAACCTTCATCATCAGCTTTCTTCTGTGTTTGGTCCAATATGTTTGGTATCAGTTGATGTAGATTTGTGCCTCATATAAGAAACTTTTTTTGCAAATGGAATATGTGAATTGTTTTGATTCATCGTATTTCAATTTGCTGAAAAGTGTTTTGTAATGAAAGCTCAAATTTACCATCTCTAATTTACAACAGTCTTACCTTATTTCCTTAAATTAAATTTACATTTGATTAACGTTGATGCAGCCTATGTAGTAGGGTTGTTATCGCTAAATTTATAAATTTTTATTCACACCTATCGTGAACAGTTTTTCCCTCGAAATATTTTCCCTTTTCCCCAAATAGCAATCTTGAATAATTATTCCCTTGTAATGTGTTCTCTTTTCGGATTCGCCTTATCGTGAATAATATTTCTCATGGGGATTTTTGAACTTTTCCCTTGGTTTTGTTCACTTTATCTTTGCAGGCAAACTGACTTTATACATCGCGTAATTTCAATATTATACTTCCAATTATATATAAAAAGTTATAAATAATTTATTGTAGGATAAGAATAATTAATAATGTCAATGATTAATAACAATAATTCCCTGCAGCAATTATTTTCATTGAATACTAACCTCTTTGATTTACATACAGTAAATTTCATGGTGATGGTATACTAAATAATTTTTTCCCCGGCACCTAAAATATCAAAAAACTTACAAAGATTTCATTCCGAACACCAAATTTGTGTATATTTTACTATTTCAGATTTTCAATTAATTTTTAATATTTACAAGTCTTCTTCCTTCTTTTACATTCACTACGCATTGATACCGGGAACACATTGTTTAGTTAAAATGTCTTATTTGTTCATAAAATACAGATTTTAAAATCTCGCTTAAGGCTACATATTATATCGTTCTAGCCATTTTTACTCACCTCTATCGATATTTTAAATAACATATCACAACTCTCATAAACAGTGTTATTTATAAGATAAACTCCACGTCCAATACCAATTATTTCCCGGACGGTAATTTTGGTCGGAAGACAGAGAGGATAGTGTTCGGGAAAGAGAGGACGGATAACAACCCTATTATACAGTCAACGTTAGAAATTTTTGGGGGTATAACATTTTTTCTAATCGTCATTTTTCATAACCTTTTACATTTATTTTAGAACATCTTGCATTGCCTTTTAAAAATTGACAAATATTTTTAAATTAAACTGATCCAGCACCTCTAGCTTCTAATGTCTTTTCTTGCTGTTTCAAATTATATTTTTAGAATTTTTAATAAAGTTAGACAGTACAAACAAAAAAGTGAATACCTCGACGACGACACGTTGTGCAAGCTTTCTTCTTTTTCTCTTTCGAACTGTACAGGCTTACTGGATGTACAGGTGGGAGTAGTGGTGATGTAGGCTGAATCGATGTAAATGGTGTTCTAGTTGGAGATTTGTAGTTTGTCGGGGTTTTCATTTCTTTCAGGTTTTTAAATTTTCTTTTTGTATTTGTTCAGCAGGTAAGTATCATTCGTCCTTTCAGGTTTTTAAATTGTTCTTTTTGTTTTTGTTCAGCACGTAAGTATCATTCGTTCTTTCAGGTTTTTAAAATGTTCTTTTGTTTGTTTTTTTGTATGGTTTTATTCGGTGTTAACTAGTATGTAAGTTTTAATTTCATATGGTTGGTATATTCGGCGTTAACTAGTAAGTAAGTTTTTATTACATGAGGTTGGTATATACGGCGTTAACAAGTATGTTAGTTTTAATATGGTTTTATTTTGTCTTATTTTACGATATGCCTGTGCTGCGCGAGTTACGTATATACTTCCAGAAACACCCCTCGAAGACATTAATTCAGCTATAGCCAAATATAACAAACAAAACTTAAACTGAGTCAATGACACTTTCTTTGACACAAGTTCCTTCTTAGTTTCTTTCAATTGTTTTCTGAAATTTGATTCCCCTTCCCTTCTGTTGGATTTCAACAAAGCAAAATATACAAAAAATTCATTTATATAATTTTATTGAAAAAAGGGCAACGACGATTAAAATACAACAACTTATGAATCATGAAAAAATATAAAACTTGTGTTTAAATTTGTCGTTGAACAAAAAAAAAGATATTGTTTGCTAAACATACTGTAAGTTGTATGCATAGAAATAAGTTTAGATTAAGAAATATATACACATAAAATAAGAAAAAATCACCAATAAAACTCAGTCTCGTATCAGAACTCAAAAAGGGAAAAGCCTTTTATTAGTCCGTAATTGGCGCAGTCAACGGAGATTGATTAACAGTCTGTTTTTCGAAAATGAATAAGTGTATACGTTTTTTAAGATAACAAACAAAACAATGTTTACGTTTTTAAAATATTTATTTATTTTCATGTGAGTGACAACAAAAGAGCTTTCAGTTTTCTACACTCATAAAATTTTTTATTTAAAATTAATCAAAATTCGGTCTACATATTTTTCATTTGACTTTAACGAAAATCCTATTTAATTTTTAATGTTGAAATATTAACTGTCTGAAAACTTTAAGAAACAATTTGTTTCTTTTATTTTTTACTTTAACTTACAAAAATAAATAAATAAACGAGAAAATGTGAACAACTTTCTCCGGTATGCAAAAAAATTACGTGTGCTTGAAGTGTATGGTAAGTCAAAATGTCCATATAAAAACCAGTTTTAACGTACACTTGAAGCATACGTTAGTTTTTTTCACATGGGGGCTTTATTTTCATCGGATTAACTTAACTTTCACAAGAACGAATCTCGACTTCCATATAAAGAAAAAAATTTATCTGGTTTCTGTAATATTTCTGTTACCAAATTCGGTATAACTAAATAATACTTGCATTATTTTTCATAATTGAACTGTCAAACAAATCACAAAAATTTTTAGCATTGAGTAAACATAAAGTATGAGTTATAGGAAAAAATAATAGTTCTAATATCAATATTCATTTCTAAATGAATGCTTGAATCAAGCAAAAATAAAATTGCTTACCCCCTTGTTCATAAAATTTAAAATGAATTTGAAATGAATTTTATTTCAAATTTTTCATTGATTTTTTTTAATAGATTTTACTTTTTTTATTCCGTCACTGCTATAATTTTGTGAGTGTGATTTTTTGGTTAATCCTAAAAGTCTATTTTTATGACAAAACTAAGGCTTTTGAAAATGTTTTATAAAAAGCAAATTTTAATCGTTATTGTTTATAAACGAAACATAAAAGCGAAAGGGCTTATGTTTTCTAAGAACAGGCTGTAAAACAAATCAAACAACCTATATTCCCAAAGGAAAATCACCGGATTGGGTAATACATATTAATTATAAAATTTTATTAGGTGAGGCTTCTGCCACTTCACATCGAACCCAGGTTAGTTTGAACATATGAACCGCCAAGCTACCTTTGATAAAAATAAGCAATTAAACAACGACATGGATGAGAAAAGGGTTGCTGAGTTAGAGATAGTAATAACGCGATAGAAAGAAAAAATACAAAAGCAGCAACAACAATTAGAACAACAACAGCTTCAACAACAGCTGGGCCCACAAATAAATGATCTACAGCAGTTCATGATGAAACCCAAATATGTCATAGAACCATTCAGGCGGATACCCCCTTTGAGCCGTGACATTGATATAACATGTAACAACAATCAACAGCTGATCAATTTTGGTCTAAAGATAGTCAAAAATTAAACAATTATTGGAAAAAAAAGAAAACAGTTGGTTTATATTAGCAATATTACTTAAAACGAGCTGAAGATAAAAATTTCCTATGTTTTTCAACCCATAGTAATTAGTGAATTATTTGGAATCTTTGAAAACGCTAAGTGCAACTTGAATTAACTCTACGCATTTGACCCCCTTAAACCAAATATGTTTAGTCCTAAATAAATCGATAGAGATTTAGTAGATATTATGCTAGAAAAAATCGACGGGTCTGTAAGATCTAATGTTAGTTCGAACGAAACACTACAGGACATTATAATAAAATACACAAAACTTAAATTGCTGTGGGACAATAGACTATAGACGCAGACTTAACAAAAAATATTATCAAAAATCCACTTACCAAAAACACTACAAACAAACAACTACACAAATAACAAATGGTAATAAGAACTCCCAAATAAAAAACATTACCAACCAAACAGCCACAATCACTCATACACACAAAACACTAATAGATTTAGCAATCAGCAAATAATTATAACAATAACTCGAAACACACTCGACAATCCCATAGATCAGTCTAATTTTACTCGAAGAAATAATCATATGGAAATCGATAATATCGAACCAAGTTTTGATGGTGAAGTAAATTTTACGACACTGCCTCCAGATTAAAACTACCAATAATTTTATAATATTATTAATATAGGCAAACAAATATTAAAATGCCTAAAAGACACTAGGAGGACATCACTAAGTCCTGATTCACACTCATCCTGATCACTTTTAGTTCAATTTTCTTTTGAACCTGAATTTGCGTTCATACACACCTTCAAGTCAAGTCATCAGGTCTCATCAATTTGTGTTTTAGTAGAGTATTACGAATGGCAAATAAAACGAAAAAGCAAACTTGACTGGTACGGTGAAGTCTGTACCCTTCTGCATTATCTTTTCCTCTCTCTCCTAAAAACACTAGACTTGGCGAGTCAGATCTGACGTGTGTGAATCAGGGCTAATAATTTTAATACAGTTGACACAAGCATACATAACTCTATAACGACCTTAAATCAACAAATAAAAATCTACAACCATCTAAATAAAACAATACAGCTTATAAGAGATACTTTAACACAAAACCAAAAGAACACAGTACATTTCATGGAAGGACTCCACAAATCAGTAAAGGACATCCTTAAAAGGACTATATATCTTGAAAGTTTACTTATTTTGACAACAATAAGGCATCACATAGAACACATACAGAACTACATAATAACAGCAAGAAATGGTATAAGTGACACTAGCATTTTGACAAAACAAGAAATAGAAGATTATGAAATTAATTTAAGTAAAATTTAATATTTAAGAACAGCAAATCTTGAAAAGAACAATGAATTAATTTTTTAATTAAAGTACCCAAAACATTCCAATTTGTACAAATAATAACTATAGCACACAAATCATATTTAAATAAAGAAATAAAAGCAGAAATCGAAAATACATTTAAATATAATAAAAAAAATTTTACATATAAAGAAAACAATTATATAAACAAATCAAAACATTGTACAATAAAGAAAACATGTAAACTTATAAAGAACGACAACACTGAAATCATAAACATCAATGATCAAGCGATTATAGTAAAAAACGCAAAACACAACACAATTACAAGTAGTAACAAGAAAAAAAATTTTAAATGAACATTTTTTAATACAATATAATAATTGCACATTAATGATAGCAAACCAAAAATTGTCAAGCCAAAATAAAACGTATTTAGACAAAATAATGCTTCCAAAACTCCAAAATATAACATTTAACAGTGCACTTACAATGGAAGAAGTTAAACTAAGAACTATTCCGAATTTAAAAGAAATAGAAGAAATTATATATAATGTAGTGTAGCATCCTCTGATCGCACCTTTTGTCCTCTTTTATTTTCTTTTGTTTCTTTTGCTTTTTAAAAGAAAAAACAAACGGAACTAAACGATCAATTTTCATTGATCGTACTGACACACTAACTTTTATTAATAAACTAACAAATACTTTGTAGCTTGAATATTTGGCAATTGCAATAAACTGCTGAATTAGTGAAAAGGGTTTTTGATGAATTAAATGTATGATTATGTAGGTTACTAGTTGTGTAAGAATATTTTTGTAAAATAGTATTTAAGGCAGTATAAGTCAAAAATAAAAAATTAGAATTATTTCATGCCTTAAATCGGCACATTGTTTTATTAAAATAAGGGATTCTGCATATAAACCTGCGAATCCTGGCCAGCGGCGCCTTAGCGCCGGCCATATAATATAACCAAATAAAGCAAAATATAAAATCAGTATATGGCGATCCTGCCAAACCATGATCCTGCCAAACCAAGATCCTGCAAAATAAATTAATCCTGCAAAATAAATTAATAGCCTGCAAAATAAATTAATATCCTGCAAAATTTAATCCTGCAAAATTTAATTATCCTGCCAAACCAGGCATTTAAAAAATGTTAAATGGAAGAATATACACCAGATGGGAAATCCGATGTAGAAATCCTGAAGTACGTAGCAGCAAAAATCACCGAACAGGGACCGAAAAAATTAACAATAAATGAATACAAAGCCAGATTGCTCAAAAGAAAAGAAGAAGCATTAATACAGATACCCAAAGTCGTGATAAAACGTAGGAAGAGAGGGGGTAGACTTGTGTGGCTACGAAGAAATTTGGCTACATTACAGCAAACAATAAATGCAAACCCACCACCACATTGGACAATAGCAACAGATATTTGGGTGCAAATAGAAAAAAATAGAGAAAGAGTTATCTACATACTATGAAAATCAAAATAAAAATAAATAAAAAAAAACAAATTTTTAACATTTAGATGGTAGGCCCAATTTGGGGATATAACAATAAAGACATGGGAAAGCCCCAGAGTAAAGTAGAAATTCAGGAAAACATTGTTAATAACGGCAACGCCGAAAACAGCAAACAAGTAATCCCTGAATATATAACAACTTTAGTTATAGTAATTATAATATTGTTTATAGCATTTAAAATAAATAAGTATTTCAAAAAGTATGTACTTAAATATAATCAAAATAGAAATAATACAGATACGGTTACAATATAATATATATCAATCTATTACTTTAAAGCACTGTAAACTTTTGTATAATGATAGTAAAAATAAATGGATTGGCAAGCAATAATTACAAAGGTCAGACTAATTAAAGAAGATTTTGATCGTTCGCATAAATGCATAAATATAGACAGACCTATTAGAGAGGAAACTTTAGAATTACATATTCAAAATTTATTGAAAAGGTTAGAGGAAGTACGAATTATTTTTAACGTAAATTATCAGAGATTAACTTCAGCACAAAAATCAGCGCCTGATGCATTTTTCTTAGATTTGAAAAGTAGACTTTATAAATTAGCAATAAAGAGAAACTGAGAAATAGAATTACCTGATTCAATACACGAAGAGGTAACATATAATTGTACGAAGAAACAGGACATACTGGTAACAGATTCTAAAATGGCAGCGTTTAATCTGGAAACTGCATCGAAAACACTTCCACTATTCGATGGCAACTATATGGAATTAGATAGCTTTTTAATAACAGCGGAAATAATTAATAAAAATTTGTCAACCGAGGGCAAAACTGATTTTTTACAATATGTATATCACGCTAAATTGTCATCAAACGTTAGAACAGCATTGGGAAGTTATTCAAAACCAGAAAATTTTGAAACACTAAAAAGACTATTACAAGACAGATACAAAAGTAGGGATACAATTCCAGAATTACAAGGCAAATTGAGCACACTTTTTCAAAGGACAATGTCGGTAAGTTTGTTTAGGGATAAAATTACTGCAATTATAGACAAATTGAATAAACTAGGAATAGACGAATTAGGGAATAATGCAACGGAACCAGAAAAGAATGTCATAATGCGATTAAACAATAAATTGGCTTTGGATACATTTAAAAACGGTATAAATGAAAATTTCAAGACAACAATATACGCAGCCAGACCAAATAATTTGCAAAGTGCTACAGAACTTGCTCTGGAATTGGAAAACGAATGCAAGTAAACAAACAATTCGGTAATGCATGTCCACAGAGAAAAGCCACGATATCAACAGCAAAAGACATATAGAACCTATAACAACAATAACAGATTGAACACTAACTACAACAACAACAGCAGAATGTACAGGAAAAATAACAATATTAACAATAGAAGCTATGGTGAAAATGGGAATACTTTCTCTAAAACCAACAACAATAATTTTCAAAAAACTAACAATAACAAATCAAACATAAATTTCAACACAAACAATAGGTTTAACAATCGCAGTAACATATCTAACACACAAAGACGATGGAACAATAACAACAACAACCGTAATAGAAATCATAATATAAATTATGTAAGTGAGCAGGGAAACGGACCAATCCCGGGGACCGTATAGACAGGATCCCCGATGGGAATATAATATTAACTACACAAGTTTATTGCATTGCTTCAAATCTCAAAAATTACGTAAAATTAAGAATTACAAACGCCGTAAACGATGTAACATTTCTAATCGACACTGGTGCAGATGTTTCATTATGCAAAAGGAATATTTTAATTAACCATGTGGAAGATACAGATGATTATTGCAATTTGACAGGAATTTTAACAGATATGATTAAATCATTGGGCTCAACTAATTTAGAAATAGATATAAACAAAATTATTTTGAATCATAAAGTACAAGTAGTAGAAGATAACTTTCCGAAAAGCACTAATGGTATTCTGGGAAGAGATTTCCTAACGACACATAGATGCAATATAGATTATGACACATATATGTTAACTTTCGTAAAAGATAATGAAATCATCAATATTCCAATTTATGACGATACTGTAAGAATAAATACAGTAACTATTCCTCACAGAAGTGAAATCGTTGTTCCTATAAAGATAGACATAGAACAAGACGCGTTGGTTTTAAACAGGGAAATCACTAAAGGTGTGTACGTCGCAAATACGATAATACCTAAAACTGGCAATAAGCACATAAAAATACTAAATGTCACAGATAAAGATGTGAAAATTCAGAATATAAAAATAAAAACAGCACCACTACAAAATTATAATAGTTACAAATTGCATACACAGAACAGTAATCACGAATATACATCAAAAAGATTTGAAGAGTTATTAAAATTATTGGAGCTTGATCATTCGGAAGACGAGAACATAGCAAATTTAAAGGAAATATTGAAGAAATATCAACATGTATTCCACATTGAAGATGAGAAACTAACGACAAATAACTTTTATAAACAGAAAATAGAACTGCACGATAGCAGTCCAGTATACATAAAAAACTATCGTTTACCACAGGCTCAGACAACTGAAATAAATTCGCAAGTTCAGAAACTTTTGAAAGATAAAATTATAGAACCATCAATAAGTCCTTACAATGCACCATTGTTACTAGTACCAAAAAAGGGCAGACAGATTTAAAAAAATGGAGATTGGTTGTTGACTACAGAAAGCTTAATGACAAAATTGTCAATGACAAATTTCCATTGACACGGTTAGATGATATTTTGGATAAATTGGGTAGAGCCAAATATTTTTCAACATTGGATATGACAAGCTCTTTTCATCACATTGAGCTTGATCAACAATCACGTCCATACACAGCATTTTCAACACCAAATGGAAATTATCAATACACAAGATTACCATTTGGACTAAAAATATCATCAAATAGTTTTTAACGTATGCTTACAATAGCACTAGCCGGACTAGAGTCAGAGGCATTTTTGTATGTTGATGATATAATAATCTTTGGATGCAGTTTGAACCACCACAATACTAATCTTGTAAAAGCTCTTAACAGGTTGGATAAATACAATTTAAAACTTAACCCTAGTAAATGCCAATTTCTACGATCAGAAGTCGTATATTTAGGACACTTGATAACACCACAAGGTATAAAACCTGATACAGAAAAATTTGATGCAATTACAAAATACCCAGTACCTAAAAATGCAGACGAGGTAAGAAGGTTTGTAGCGTTCTGTAATTATTACAGACGTTTTGTCGAAAATTTTGCTGAAATAACAAGTAGTTTGAATGCACTTTTGAAGAAAAACAGAAAATTTGTTTGGACAGAAAAATGCCAAGACGCATTTGATAGATTGAAAAATAAACTAATTAACCCGCCAATTTTGCAATATCCTGATTTCAATGAAAAATTCATTTTGACTACGGACGCATCTAATTTTGCGCTAGGAGCTGTATTATCACAAGGAGAAATCGGACTAGATAGACCTATATCGTTTGCGAGTCGAGCACTAAATAAGCATGAAGTAAATAAGCCCGTAATAGAAAAAGAATTACTTGGTATACATTGGGGTATACAATTTTTCAGACCATATCTGTATGGCAGAAAATTCATAGTCGTTACAGATCACAGACCATTGATAGCGTTATTTTCTCACAAAAATCCAAGTTCAAAGCTGACTAGAATTCGCCTAGAATTATCGGATTACGATTTCGAAATAATCTATAAAAAAGGAAGTAACAATACTAATGCAGATGCATTGTCAAGAATAAAGATAGATTCTGACACATTAAGGACAATGATTCCTGAAAAAAATTATGAAGCAATTAAAAGATCACTAGTGATAACTAGAAGTATGAACAAGAAAGTGATACAACAAGAAAAAGATAAAGGAGATATAAGAAATAATGAGGAAAATATGAAAAATTAAAGTATAACAAATAATGAGGAAAATATGAAAAATAAAAGTATAACAAATAATGAGGAAAATATGAAAAATAAAGAAGATAAAATATATGGATCCAAACAAGATGGTATTACAGATCTTAATGAGTTTGGCCAACTCAAAATTTGGTACTGTACATCCATTAATGATATAAAGCTAGCTAGAAAATTAAAATTTATATTTGAAAAACTAAGAAAAGAAATTAAAATTGAAAATGATTCTGTTCTAAATGAAACGCGCGTCAGATGTAGCCAAAATCCCGATTATCTAGATAATGTGATGGAGAAACTACTTTCTGTTTTAGGCAGAACGGAATATGATAAGTTCGCACTAGAAAAGAGCGACGAAATATTTAAAAGGATATCCATTGAAAAACTTAAAGAAAAAATAAATAAATGTAAAGAAAGTGACGTCACAATAATGTTATATAGTAATCCTCAAATAAAAAAAGATAACAACAAAAAATATGAATTAATTAAATTGTATCACAACACACCATGCGGAGGACATTTTGGAATAAGGAAAACATTAATAAAATTAAAACAAAGATACATATGGAAAAATATGTACAAAATGGTAAAAGAATACGTTTCGAAATGTGATTTGTGTCAGAGAAATAAACAAATAAGGCATACAAAAGAACCGTTATGTCTCACAGACACGCCAAATAACAATTTTGAAACTATAGTAATTGACACAGTCGGACCATTAAGACCGTCCGAAAATAACAGATATATACTAACAATGCAATGCGAATTGACTAAATATGTAATAGCAGCACCGATGGAGAATAAAGAATAGCTAAATGTGTAATCGAAAATTTGATATTAAAATATGGTATTTTCAAGGTTTTAAAGTCAGACAGAGGTACTGAATTTGTAAACGAACTAATGAAGGAAATTTGTACGTTATTAAAAATATAACAAAAATTTTCAACACCATATCATCATGAAACTTTAGGCACAGTAGAGAGAAACCATAGGGTATTAAATGAATACTTTTTATCTTTCGTTAACGATGACAATTGGCATGAGTGGATACCATATTATACTTTTGCATAAAATATTACACCTCACGTAGACACTAATTACTCACCATTCGAATTAATTCTTGGTAAAATACCAGAACTCCCAGGTGAAAACGTGATGAATAATAATAGAGTATATGACTTGGACAATTATGCTAAGGAATTAAAAATAAGGCTAAGAAATTCAATAAACAATGCTAGAAGCATTAAAGAAGTAACAAAAAGGAATAGAAGCTTAGAATCATACAGTAAGATAAATAGTATAGAAATTAATATAGGAGATTTAGTTTTATTAAAGGTAGAAAATAGGAAAAAATATGAGGCACCATACAAAGGCCCATACGAGGTAGTAAGCATAGATAAAGTTAATGTAGAATTAAATATCAACGGAAAAAATAAAATAGTTCATAAGAATCTTTTAAAAAAGTATAAAAACTAAGGAAAACAGTTTGTTTAACATATGTAAGTTTTAAGAAATAATGTAAAATTAAAAGAAAAAGTACATTTAAGCTTTTAAATTTTTTTTTTATAATTAAGAATTGTAAAATCAAAATATAAAACCCACATATATTCAGCAGATTAAGCAATACAAAATTTTCCACCTATATCAGTAACCATATTAATGCACTAAACAACAATTAAAATTTTGCAATCTTGCTAAATTGTAAAATTTTAACTAAAAGGGTAAGGGTGTAGTGTAGCATCGTCTGATCGTACCTTTTGTCCTCTTTTATTTTCTTTTGTTTCTTTTGCTTTTTAAAAGAAAAAACAAACGGAACAAAACGATCAATTTTCATTGATCGTACTGACACACTAACTTTTATTAATAAACTAACAAATACTTTGTAGCTTGAATATTTGGCAATTGCAATAAACTGCTGAATTAGTGAAAAGGGTTTTTGATGAATTAAATGTATGATTATGTAGGTTACTAGTTGTGTAAGAATATTTTTGTAAAATAGTATTTAAGGCAGTATAAGTCAAAAATAAAAATTAGAATTATTTCATGCCTTAAATCGGCACATTGTTTTATTAAAATAAGGGATTCTGCATATAAACCTGCGAATCCTCGCCAGCGGCGATTTAGCGCCGGCCATATAATATAACCAAATAAAGCAAAATATAAAATCAGTATAATAACAATAAAATTATATCCTACACTATACCACCAGTTGTGGTTGTACCTCTAATAATAATACTAATTATTATTTTATATGATAAATGTAAAACATCAAATAAAAGAATTCAGGAGAATACTGCATCTTCAGGGGGAGGAGTTGCCTATATACTTACAGAAACACCCCTCGTAGACATTAATTCAATTATAGCCAAATACCGATAACAAACAAAACTTAAACTGAGTCAATAACACTTTCTGATATGTACATATAAAAGCGTTTTTGACACAAGTTCGAAAATGCTGACTTACGTTCAGTTAAATTTAGTTTCTTTCAATTGTTTTCTGAAATTTGATTCTCCTTCCGTTTTGTTGAATTTCAACAAAGCAAAATATACAAAAAATTCATTCATATAATTTTATTGAAAAAAGGGCAACGTCAATTAAAACACGAAAACTTCTGAATCATGAAAATATATAAAACTTGTGTTTAAATTTGTCGTTGAACAAAAATAAAAAGATATTCCAATGACCAAACAAATTCGACATAAAGAAATTGTATGATCGATTTTGCTTGCTAAACATATTGTAAGCTGTATGCATAGAAATAAGTTTAGATTAAGACATATGTATCAGAACTCAAAAAGGGAAAAGCCGTTTTTTTAAGTACGTAATGCGCATGCCTGAAGCGTGTGCTACCTTGGAAAAAAGTTTATGACCTGAACACGCATCTTGCCAATTGGGTGGATGTTCATGCCGAAGCGCTCTTTATATCCAATTCACGTTGCGGATGAACTACGTCCAACCCAACAATTTTGGTTTAGTCAGTATCGCTTCTCAGACTAAAACGACGCGACTTTAAAATGACCTTAGGCAAAGCAAAATCACTTGTCTTTGGACGGGCTCACAGTGCCTGTGTGAGATCAGTGTTTCCAGTTTAGGGGATTTATCCCAAAATTGGGGATTTTTTTTCGCGACTGGGGATGAAAATTTCGTATTGCGGTTCTGGGGATTTGTTGGGGATTTAACCAAATTTAAGGGATTTCTTTTATAACTGATGGTCAAACAAGAATGTTTTTTGCACTAAGAAATATGCTTCTGGCAAGTCTAAAATGTGTGTTACTACATATTTATAGTGTATGGTTTCTAATAAAGACGAAGTATGAAAAAAGATTAACCAATAATGAACACTACCAAAACAAAAATACTCAACAAAATGCTAAATGACTTTTTTGAAGCACTTGTTGGAATAAACACACACTTTAAAAATAATTCAATTTATTGTAACAAATTTAAACCTTCTGCCAAATGCTAAAGCTTTTTAATACAAGTCTTATGTACAACAAAGCTTCTGAGGCTGATGACTCACAAGATTTCGGTTCTAAAGTTTTTTAAATGGTAAACTTTGTAAGAAATTTTTAATAGTTATTAAATGCTTATTTTTTTAATTGTATACCTGTACTTTTGAATAGGTTCATCATTTGGAATCTAGTCTTCCGAATCACTTTGCTACAAGCTTAAAGAAGATAACACGGTATGACAACTTTCAACTTTCAGCCCGTTAGATAATTTATTATCTAATGATGCCAATTTAGAAAAAGAACCGATCCGCGGGAGCAAAGTAAAGATACATATATACATAAATTGTACATAACTTTATATATACATTTCTATCCAAGAAATTTTAAAAATTGCTTTTTTGAACGAACTATTCTAGTTGGCATATTTTGAAAATTCCATAACATCTTACTTTATTCGCTTAGCTGTCTTATATGCGTAACTTCCACTCTCATACAAAAACATTAGGTTTGATTATTAAATTACTAACAACGGAGACAATTTAATATCTACCGGGCCTAAATAAATACTTAAATACAATCAGTCTTTTATCGCTTCTATTAAAAATTTCATTACATAATTTTAACTAAAATAATTTATTGAAGTATATAGAATATAAAAGTTTTAATAGTAACTTTTTTTAATCAGTTATAATTTCTTAATAGGGCTTAAGTTCAATATTTTCAATTATTATGAAATGAATTACTTTTATTAATTAATCACCTGTATTGCGTATGTCACGTCTAATATTCGTCGACAAAATTCTGTCCTACTTTAAACAAAGCTTAAACACATTTCCTTTTATCTATTTCGAAATTCTCGTAGACAATTATTCGACGTGACATACGCAATATGATTGAATGTGATTTTCTAAAGAAAAGAAGAAAAACTAAACTAGACTTTTATTAGCGGGGGAAATACCGATATTTTTCTGTGCAGCCACACACTTCATCAGCAGTTATGTTTATCTACTTAGGTAGAGATACTAGTTATTAACATCAGCTATTTAACGTGAATTTTTAATGAAATGGAATATGAGGAAGGATTATTGTGTACACAATTAATGATTTACTTTTTGTAAATACATTGAAGTATCATTATTCATTTTGTTTTCCGATTAAGAAATTGTTCCTAATTAAAATTCACTATAGTTCAACGATTTTTTTAATATATGTACATTGTACATACATATGTGCATATTTAAATATGTATGTAATTATATTTACATACTCATACAGGCAGAGATGTACGAATATAAGCAAGCCTGCGCATATTTATTAGTCGAAAGGTATGCATAAGCTAACCACGCATAACAAGAAAAAAATGATGTCGCTTGCTTACAAGTCAACATATTAAAATAGAATAACTTATATATTATTAAAACCGAAAGTTCAAAAAAGTACATCTTCATTCAGTAAAAAGTATCGAAAAGTGGCTAAAACTAGAAAAAGTATCAAATTTGGGTGCATTTTGTTAAAATAGCACTATAGTACCCATGCAGACGAAAAAGTGGCAAATTGCTACTTTAGCAGCACCAACGGTAACACATAATTAATTTTTAAAGGGAGGTTTTTTTAAGCAAGCGCACACACTCATGTAAATGGATGTGTGCGCAGAAAAATAAGAGAGGATACCCTGAAGGAAACGTTTGGTTAAGACTCCCCAAGTCACCATTTTTGTCGACTATTTTGGTGACATTGCTAGCGGAGTGTCTATTAATATTGTTTTAATGCGTAGATAACATATTTTATATACACACAATTATGCTTCTTCTTAACGTTTTATTGGTTTGTTGAAAATAAAAGTTGCGTCCAGCAAATTTAAGTGTTTATAAAAATAAGTTTAAAGAATCAAATTAAAACAATATAAGCGTAACGAACACTAATTAAAAAACATACACAAAAAGAAGTTGCAAAAAAAAATAAAATAACAATACATATTGTATACAAAATATAAAATGTGAAAATTATGCAATTTTAAGTAAAGGTGCCAATTATGGAAATTTTGGTTTGATCCTTTGGAAGATTTTGTGCCATCAGTTAAAGATTTATCACACTTTCAGCTCCATACGTAAGTGTTTGACTTTACTAACATCTTGTTTTTCGAAAACATAAGCCCTTTCGTTTTTATGTTTCGTTTATAAAAAATAACGTTTAAAATTTGCTTTTTATAAAACATTTTCAAAAGCTTTCGTTTTGTAATAAAGAGCTTTTTAGGTATAACCAAAAAATCACACTCACAAAATTAAAGCAGTGACGGAATAAAAAAATAAAATCTATTAAAAAAAATTTTAATGAAAAATTTGAAATAAGATTCATTTGGTTTTTAAAATTTTTAATTTTTGTTATATTTTTAATTGATTTAAGCATTTATTTAGAAAATTATACACAGCTTAATATATATTTCCATTGTATTTCGTATTTTCCGATGTTATTAGAACTATTATTTTTCCTATAACTCATACTTTATTTTGACTCAATGCTAAAAATATTTGTAATTTGTTTTACAGTTAAACTATGAAAAAAATGCAAATATTATTTTGTTATACTGAATTTGGTAACAGAAATATTACAGAAACCAGAAAAAGAATTACATATATTTGTTTTGTTGTTATTATTATCAAATCACATGCGTTACATTATAAATATGTATGCATTTTAAAACCCATTAAAAAAATGGAAGTCATTCTAGTGGAACTACATTTTCATTGCTTCCAAAAAATCGATATTTTTAATTTTTCGAGAGTGAGCAACAAACCATTTTAGTCATACAAAACTTTGTAATTCCTGCATAGTGTTAGAAAATACTAACCAGAATTAAAAAAAATTTATTTAATTAAAGAAATTTATGAACTAATTTTAGTCTAAAACTTAAAAGTTATTTGCTTAAATTTACATGAAATCACTGTTTCGGATTTAAATTCGTATAAAAACAAACGAATTGTTGAAATAGGTAACTATTTACCATTTTTCCTATGATAGAACACAAAAAGGGAATTTTTCTTAATATCGCTTCCAATTCAGGCATCGAAAAAGAGAACTTCTTGCAATGACAACCCTATGTAAAAATCATTACAACAGAACGAAATTTTCAAATTTTGGTTGTGGCAGCACTGCTCACATGAAAATAAATAAATGTTTTAAAAACGTAAACATAGTTTTGTTCGTTATTTTAAAGGACGTATACACTTACTTATTCATTTTCGAAAAACAGGCTGTAATTCAGCGAAACATAAAATTTTTGATTAACATATTCATATGTATTTATAGAAATGACAATCAAAATGCCTACTTGATGATAATATGCTGAAGGAATTAATGAATAAGTCCCGGTTATCGGATGTTTTTTATGCATAAATTAGATTTTTTATAAATTTATTTAATAAAATACCAAAATGTGAACAAAATATGCAATTTGATTATGAAAAGTGTATTATTATTATTATTGTTATTATTATTATTATTATTGTTATTATTATT